>WION01000078.1:0-186105 GCA_015039365.1 Amanita rubescens
CAGAGAGCATTTGCAAGGGAGGAAGCTCCCCTTGTAGAGATACTATACTCGTCTAAATAGTTTATTTAGGAAAACATATCAAGTTTTTACTTGATAATGCGACATATACACACTCGCATATCCATCAGAGGATTCTTTTCACACAAAGAATCATCGTCATATATCTCGCTATTTACATAGCTTGATATTTATACAAGTTGTTAAACGTTATCGTTTACCTGCCAAGAATATTCATTTAGCACTTAAGGATATATTCTTATCCTTTATCAAACAAAGTAATAAATCATATCAGAGACAGCGAAGGCAGTAGAACAAGCCCCTTCTCGATAAATATGATTTCACACACTTTGTAAGGCTTGAAGCCTGGGGGTGCTTTTATAAGTGGATATTATCAATATGACAGGAAACTCGATTTTTGATAAATCGATTCAAACAATATATGTCATTGTATTGGCTTTTCGATAAAGTCATATCCTATACCTTTAGGACCAAATAATGATAAATATTGTATAACGTATACAACAAGCATTATAGGAATATTAAAGAAATATATAATACAAGGGATTAAGGTGAAAGCAGCATTTAGTCTGGATCCCCGTACTTGTACACGAAACGAGATATCTTCCGTGAAGACTTTTTAGTCTTGCAATTCCGGTGACTCGTACAAAGATATTTCATATATTCCTGGATAACTTAGCGAGGGGGTGTGTTAAAGTTATCTTATCTAATCATATAAGATAACGTATATCTTATCTTATCTCATATAAGATAATACATCATATCTTATCCTATAGATTAGGATATACAGATTAGATGTACATACATGCATATATGTATTCACATACATATACACACGTACATATACATACATAGGATACTGGAATATCCTATAGTCGCTTGCGTCATCCCATTACTATGGTAGACGCGTCATAGCTGCGCTAGACGTCATATCATACGTCATGCACAGCTCTTCCTCTATTTACTATACATTGTACTTATTAGGATACTAGTAGTATATAAGACTACCTGTACGTAGGTACAAATAAGAACCTTCCTTCTCCTCTTACCACCACATCCTATATTCATAGGATAGTAAGTTATCGTTCGAGGTCGTCACCGCCACTCTACACTCCACTCTAAGTAAGTATTCACTTTAACACTTAGACGCTGCGCTGCTGGGCGTATCTTCGTCAAATACAAGTAAATCCTCTTCGTCGTAAGAATCTATATCAAAAATAGATTCTATATGCTATAATGGGGTGGCGCCTGCCTTGCGCAAATCCCCAAATATACAAGTATGAGTGAATGCGGAATGTCGATCATTCTCGGATCCTCAATCAAACTTGTTATGACAACGGTCGTATCCCTGTGGGTGTAGACCTTTAAAGTCATATTCGTATCTTGTATTTATACACAAGGTACAATAAATATAGCATATACAAAACAAGATTAAACATCTTGAACACAGTGTCTAATAAAGGATTACATCATTAATGATTGTCGGGTATGGCAGACACAATACTGCCAGCAAATCATCTTTATATTAAGATAAAATGCGCCGGGCACTTATAGCAGTTATTACTGCTGATCATATATGGTAAAACCCTTTTATAATGATTACCAAGATATATTGCAAATGTGGATGACCACCACATATAAGCCAAGTAGGGAACCACATCTGTATGAGCATCCAGTAAAATGTATCTGGATTCACTTACACAATTAAAATACTGAGTACACTTGTACAATGCGAGACAACTGCTCGCATACAAGCTCATATTTAATAATTGTTGCACATGCTCAGGAATTGGATAATGATGAAGTTCATCTTGTTATTACAAGATCAGGAGATTCGTCTCCCCGCTGGTGTTGTGCGTTCCTATCAAAATAGGGATAGATGGAATCACAACCAAATACAACCCTTTACGAAAGTGATTATAAAGGATTTAATGATATGCAAATAATCATACCAGACGGATTATCATCATTTACAAAGGACAAGATATATACACACATATCTATAGAAGGGAACAGTTATTATTCAATAGCAGACGGGTCAAAATGCTTATACAAGCATAAGTCCTTTAAAGACCCAAGGACTTCGATCTGCTGGATAACGAAGATATTCTTTAAAACACATGGTTGAACTCTTTATCGAAATTTAAAAAGGAGTTTTTATCGATATAACAGAGATGTAGACCATGATGTATAAGAATTATCTGGGCAACCGTCTATAACATAATGTGCTTGTCGTCATACTTGTCTTAACAAGGATGAGCAATTATATTAGACCATATTCAATTACACTTGTTGTTACAAGTAAAATTGTCACGCGTACAACTTGTCGATCAAGTGAACACGCCACATCATATTCTCGTATTACTGTGTAAAGAGAATATATACTCCTTTATTCTTAAGGTGCTAGTCACCTTTACACCACATAAGGCGTTGGACGCCTTTATATAGGAGAACACACGAGTCAGCGTACATAATCTGAACTTGTAAAGAAACAAGGAACGATTATTGCACTCGTCACACATACGAGCAGAGAATATTTGCAAGGGAGGAAGCTCCCCTTGTAGAAATACTATACTCGTCTAAATAGTTTATTTAGGAAGACATATCAAGTTTTTACTTGATAATGCGACATATACACACTCGCATATCCATCAGAGGATTCTTTTCACACAAGGAATCATCGTCATATATCTTGCTATTTACATAGCTTGATATTTATGCAAGTTGTTAAACGTTATTGTTTACCTGCCAAAAAAATTCATTTAGCACTTAAGGATATATTCTTATCCTTTATCAAACAAAGTAATAAATCATATAAGAGATTGTGAAGGCAGTAGACCAAGCCCCTTCTCGATTAAATATGATTTCACACACTTTGTAAGGCTTGAAGCCTGGGGGTGCTTTTATAATGGATATTATCAATATGACAGGAAACTCGATTTTTGATAAATCGATTCAAACAATATACATCATTGTATTGACTTTTCGACAAAGTCATATCCTACACTTTTAGGATCAAATAATGATAAATATTGTATAACGTATACAACAAGCATTATAGGAATATCAAAGAAATATATATACAAGGGATTAAGGTGAAAGCAGCATATAGTCTGGATCCCCGTACTTGTACACGAAAACGAGAGATCTTCCGTGAAGACTTTTTAGTCTTGCAATTCCGGTGACTCGTACAAAATATTTCATATATTCCTGGATAACTTAGCGAGGGGGTGTGTTAAAGTTATCTTATCCTATAGATTAGGATATACAGATTAGATGTACATACATGTATATTCGATATATACATGTACATATACATGTACATATACATACATAGGATACTGGAATATCCTATAGTCGCTTGCGTCATCCCATTACTGCGGTAGACGCGTCATAGCTGCGCTAGACGTCATATCATACATCATGCACAGCTCTTCCTCTATTTACTATACATTGTACTTATTAGGATACTAGTAGTATATAAGACTACCTGTACGTAGGTACAAATAAGAACCTTCCTTCTCCTCTTACCACCACATCCTATATCCATAGGATAGTGAGTTATCATTCGAGGTCGTCACCGCCACTCTACACTCCACTCTAAGTAAGTATTCACTTTAACACTTAGACGCTGCGCTGCTGGGCGTATCTTCGTCAGGAAAAGCACCACGCCGACCGTTTCCGAAACTGAGTACCAGTGATCGGGCAAAACGATATGGCGATAAGGTCGTTTCGGACCTTTGGGGACCTACGGAGACTGCATCTCTGAAAGGGAAGAAGTATTACATCTTATTTCAAGATGAATACACTCATGAGCAACGGATCTACTTCCTTCACAAAAAGTCGGAAGCATTCCAAGCCTATAAACTTTATGAGGCATGGGTTAAGATGCAACGTGACGGAAGGATAAAGATTCTGGGTACAGACCGAGGAGGAGAATTCACGGGCGCAGCCTTCAAAGCCCACCTTGAACAAGCCGGAACTGCTCGTCACCTAACGGTCCATGATAGCCCACAGTCAAATGGGAAAGCCGAGCGCGCGAATCGCACCATCGGAGAGGGGATCAGAGCCCTATTAGCTTCGTCAGGACTCCCCGAATCCTTATGGGCAGAAGCAGCTGCTCACCTTGTCTGGTTACGCAATCGCGTTCCCACAAAAGCACTGCCGGATTCCAAGACACCGCTCGAAATGGCAACTGGAAACCGTCCGGACCTGTCGGATATCCATGAATGGGGTTGCCGTGTATGGGTAAAACGAACCCACAGTTCCAAATTAGGCTCCAAAGTCAAAGATGGCCGTTTCATAGGTTATGACGAGGAATCAAAGGGATACCGCATCTACTGGGAGGATCGACGTGCTGTAACTGTTGAACGCGATGTATACTTCGATAAAAGAAGTGCCTTAGCCCCAGAGACTGTTAAATATAGAATTATATTTATAGAATGATTAACTACTGATTGACTACAATCAATATTACTCATATCGCTCGCGTCATCCTTTATGTATGACATAGAGATGACATCATAATGACTTCATTATGATATCATAGTGACATCATGATAGACTCATGATCACACCTTATGGTGTGCTTAGCACGCCATAACTTCTCATCTATACTATACGCTTACACATATGTAGTCACATATTTGTTCTCTCTTAGTATATAAACCTGTCCTGTATCGTAGAATAGGACAATCCATTCTCTTCCTCTTACTATCACTACTACGCCGAAGGGTAGTGCTAAGATCATATCGCAATAGGTAAGCTATTGCACCTGCTCATGCTGTGGACACGCTCTCGCGTAGACCTGTCTTCTTCGTCAGGTTATGGGCCCCGCCGTCGATATTGCCAGGACCCACATCGCCGCTCGCTTGCTCGTCATCCGACATGATGTCCCACTGGTATAGTATCGCAGCGAGCCTGATATGGTCTTATCATCTTGATATAACTAATCCTTGATATGGCATATGCGCTAATGACATGCGCCCGGACCCTAGGGCTTTAGGGGGATCTCCTAGACACCCAGGGATAAGGGTACTTCCTATGTTTCTCGACGCTGGCATGGCAACGTCGGCCCCCACAGAGTTATACTTGCCCTCTGTGATGTGACTGGGGTATTCATGCACGATATAACATCATAAGCCCCTAGAGGCTTTATAATACAATATGGCTCGTATATAGAAACTTCTAGTATAAAGGACGTGCTGACACCTCATTGTGGGTGGTACACGCAGTCTATTAAGGATGCGCCCTTAGGGACTCCTTTAGTCGGAATGATCGTTAGGATCATTCTAAGTTTGGGCTCTATGGTGATCCCATAATCCCATTTAGAAGTTTCATATTGGTTACCGGTCGTGCTTATATAATGGTCTGGGGGGTTTATGGACCAGACATTATTTCTATATACAATCGCAACGGGTAAAACCGTGGTTCGCCCAAGAGTGCTTGAGCCAGCGATTGACTTGCATGTCATTTACAGCATTCAGGAATAATCCGAGCTTTCAAAACCGAGTGGACCTGTGGACCTGAGCTTTATCTAAGCTTGGCTTGTAACTAAGTTACTCAGGATCGGTTGGTTTAACCGAATATGGACTGTACTCGTAACCGAGGAACTCTATATAGTCTGACATTCTAGTCTATGGCACCCTGGTAACTTAATAAAGACGAATTAGACTTTTAGCTTTAATTAAGCTTTAAGCTCATTAAATTCTCTTTTAGGAAAGAAAACTGGATTCCGAAACTAGTACTCCGCTACCAGTTTACGAAGCCGAAGGAGAATCATTTCCTCCTGCCCGGAGATTACCTCCTTCCTACGACACTCCAATCCCACCGTTTCCCTTAATCTTAGGGGACCGGACTTTTATTGATACACCAGCACCAATTCCATCTTCGTCCTATTCTAGGACGATAGTTCGTGTTGTCAACTCAGATACCAGATTCGGTATCACAACTCGTGGACCTGTCACAGTTCACGATCGAAGAGATCACTTCCTAGCCGCGCGACTTAGAAACGGCCGCACCTTGCAAGACGAAATAATACATCGTCGTCGACAAGCAGCTATCGAAGAAGGTGTTCCACCCACCTTAGATCTTTGGATTCCACCCAGGGGCACTTCAGTAGCCCAGCATATAGCAAATAGGCGTACACGCCGTAATCTCGAAAGAGATAACCAAGAGGTCGAAAACCTCGAAAATCAAAGAAACTTCCGTTTCTTTTGGCGTCTTTTAACTGCCTATATCATAATCATCACCTCCGCCTTCCTCGTCTAACATGTCTAACGACTTGACGATTCCTAGTTCCATTCCCGTTTTGAATGGAACTAACTATAAAGAATGGGAACGCATGATGCGTTTCCTATTACAAACCAAAGGTTTATATCGGTACCTAAAAACCGATTATGTTCGTCCAAGACGGATAACGCCGTTGGAACAATTCTATCTGGACACAGGGATTCAAGCCTTTGTTCCAGCTGTTCCAGCAACAGCAGCAGTTCCAGAAACGGAAACTGAACATGCGATACCCGCAATGCCGGCACAACCGGCACAACCAGCCATCACTCAACAAATGATTGATGATGCAGAGGCTATCAAAAAGGCCTTTGATGATTGGGTCGTCGAGGATGATCGCATCCTCGGATCCATAAACATGAAGTGTACTGCTACTATACAGCAGATCAACGAACATGTAGTTTCTGCCCGAGTTCTATGGCAGAACTTAGCAGAACAATACGGTGTGACAACATCTGCCGGTATATATAATGATTTCCAATTAGCAATAAATTGGAAATTCCAAGATAAAAAGGATCCCACACAATCCTTAAACGACCTCCTCGCCATCATAAACCGCTTAGCATCAAGCGGAATTACATTGCCTGCAAATGTACAGGCAATGATTGTACTTTCAGCTGTCCCCCGTCATTGGGACAATTTTGCCGCTGTGGTTCTTGCCACAACAGAACCATCGGATCTTACGATCCAAGGGATACTTCCCTTAATACAGAATGAGTGGCGCCGAAGGCACCCTGAATCTGCTACGACGGCAAATACGTCGCAACAACAGCAGCAACCATGGCAACAAGTACGTGGTCGAGGACGAGGACGTGCTCGCGGACGTGGCCGCGGAGCAGGTCGTGGACGTGGGGGGAGGCCTTATTCCAGGCCTCCACAAGGCGCTCAAACACCGGCTCCTACTGCTCCTCCGGCAAATCAAAATTGGCCGGGTAAAGTTGAGGGCCAAACACGTGGTCCTAACTGGGAGAGGAACCGAGAACGCCGAAAGGCAGATGCAGCCGAGAAGAAGGCTGTTGAAACTAGGGGTAACAAGTCCCTAGCGAGCAGCGCAGTCTAGTACATAGAATGTACTACTTACCGAGTGTGGTGTGGAGTTGTTAAGAGCTTACTGGAGCTGGGGCTCAACAGTAGACAGTAGAGAGGATAATAGGATAAGGATTGACGCTACTAGAGTACAGTTTATATACTACTAAACTACAAATAAGTACAAAGAGTCTTATCAGTATGAGTCAAAGGTATTTGACTCATAAGGCGTCATTCCACAGCAATGCACAGCTATTGTACAGCAATGCATAGCTTTGCGCAGCACTTGACTCATCAATTATATTGACTGACTCATCACATTATCAATCTTCAATGTGATAGGTCGATAACCATAACGTATATATGTCTTCCATTCTCATGTCAACATATATTCACATTATCAATAGTTCCACTATTATGATTGGATGATCTTATGAGAATATCGCTAGGATATTCTCATGTCAGAACATGTTCTCATCATCAATCATCCACTATTATGATTGGTAGATGAGTATGAGAATATGTCGAATATATTCTCATGTCAATATATTATCTCACACTCAATCATCCACTATTATGATTGGTTGAGAGACGAGTAAGTAACTGAGCGTTATTACATTAGTTAGTGTAAACTAATGGTATCACTTATATTCACTATATACTGTATGTATATCGTATAATATAAGTTCAACAAAGGCTGCCAAAGCCGCAGAACATACTATGAGTTCTGCACATACCGTCGCCCGTATTGGGCCTTATGACATTACTGAGCCAGTTGCCGGCTCTAGCAAAGGCAAACAAAGAGAAAAGGACGAACAGGACTTTGAGTCCTATAAATCGAACCGAGGAATGGGGATATCGTCAGACGATATCGATTACAAAAATATGGATATAGATCAGGAAGCTGAACTATATTATGACGATTATTACTATGAAGATAACGCCGAACAATGGTATGAAACCATTAAGAAACTGGAAATGGCTAACTTTCTCTTTATAGAGGCAGCGATGAAAATGGTGTTCCCTAAATTAGGACATCATCGTCGTACTATAAATTCCTTCTTTGAACAATCTGTACTATATGATAGTATAAATTATAAAGAAAATTTAGACGAAACCTGCCTCGTAAGAGATAAGTCGTGTGACACTGCCATTTATAATGCAAATATGATTGAACGATCATATAATATTGGTAACATGTTTAAGAAACCTTTTACATGTTTAGCGGTCAATAAAAGAAAATTTAAGGATAAAGTACATCCGACATGTCCCTGTCCGGAATGTGTTGAGAAACGTACTGGAGATACACTATGGATGTGTGACTCCGGTGCATCCGATCACTTTACCTTTAGTAGGAAAGACTTCTCTGAATACAGAGAATTTCCTGCAAATGAAAACCACAGTGTTAAAACTGCTAATGGTTTAGATCGTCTTGAAGGACTTGGCACAGTTATTCTTGAACACAAGTTATCCACAGGAGAAACAACACTCGTAAAGCTCTTTCCTGTCCTCTATATGCCACGGGCAACTGCACGCTTGATTTCAAACGGCAGATTAATCCGACAAGGATTGACTTGTAAACAAGATGAAAAAATGGTAGTCTTTTCCTTTACAGACTCGGGTAGAACGTGTATCGAAGGACATTATCTTATGCCCGATGATACATTAGTTTACGCTCGAGGTAGGATTATTATAATGAATCCTACACTGGTTTCCGGTCCTGGCTTAGCCAACAGGAATTCAAAATTAATTCTTGGAAGACCGACAAAGAAACCAAACGCAGAGTCTATAGAAAAATTATTAGACTACGAGACCTGGCATAAACGTTTTGGTCATCCATCTAACGAAGTCTTTTCGAAGATACCGTTAAATGTCAATGGATGGAAAGAAGTTACACTTCCAGAAGGAAAACTACGTTGTGAAGGTTGTCTTAAAGGCAAAATGAAGGCAAAACCTTATAAATTGTCTTCGAAGAGAGCTACTCGTCCCTTCGAGCTACTCCATATGGATCTTATGACCGTACCGGCCATATCTTACCACAAATACAAATATATTGGTGTTATCGTTGACGATTTCACCTCGTATACATGGATTGGTTTATTAAAAACCAAAGATCAAACTCTAGAATATTTTACCGGATGGTATAATGAGTTTGTAGATCCTAAACAACCTATTTCTCACCTCCGTTCTGATCGAGGGGGGGAATTTGTAAATAAAGCCTTTGAAGAATTCCTTAAATCCAAAGGAATTAAACATCAACAGACAGCTCCTTACACCCCACAACAAAATGGTCGCGTTGAACGCATGAATCAGACTTTGTCAGACAAAGCTGAGGCTATGCGATTAGACGCAGGATGTCCAAAATCTTGGTGGGAGTTCTCATTCAGAACGGCTGTGCATGTGTACAACCGCACTCCCCTAAAACGGACTAAATGGAAGACCCCTCTGGAAAATCTTCTTAATAAAAAACCAGACGTATCATACTTTCGAGTATTTGGATGTGAAGCCTGGGTATTTATCCCTGATCAACGGAGACCGGATAAGCTGTCTGAGAAATCCGTTTTATGCACTTTTGTAGGATATGAATCAGGAACCAAAGGCTATAGGTTCATGACGTCGACAAACACACTGGTCATATCCTCCCAGGCTACATTCTTTGAAAACAGGTTTCCGCGAAAAGGAAAGACTGCAGATATAATTACTGAAGATCTTGGTCCGATCTGGGCAGTACTTTACACTCCCCCCCCAGTCCGATTAGACTCCGACAGACTCCTAGGACTCCTATAGGACTCTGATCACTTTCTGATAAAATGTAAAAAAAGGTAAAATGGTAGGAAACATGTTTGGCTTTGTTTGTTTATGTTTGTTTATATTAGGCATCTTAACTTGCAAAAGAAATCCAAAATCCTTAAAAATAGGGAACCATGTTTGGTATTGTTTATTTATGTTTATTTATATTAGGTATCTTTAACTTGCAGAATAAATTCAAAAAAATACTGAAAAAATGCGGAAAATCCATGTGATCCAGGTTATATAAGAATTATAAAACCAAACAATGGCAAACTTGACATATTTGCAAAATACTTTTCAGATGCAAGTGTGATCTTGAAAAATGCACACAAGGTCATGCAAGAATTAGGACACAAATCTGAGCCAAATTCTAGGTAAATGTAAAGGAATGTATCACCACTCCATGTGACCACCT
Source organism: Amanita rubescens (assembly GCA_015039365.1). Lineage (NCBI taxonomy): Eukaryota > Fungi > Basidiomycota > Agaricomycetes > Agaricales > Amanitaceae > Amanita > Amanita rubescens. The sequence goes on from WION01000078.1 coordinate 10,538, forward strand.
GCAAAGCCATAGTTGAACCCAACACAATTTGGGTGTGTCTGGCTGGTGATGATGAGTCAATGTAGTATGTGTGATCAGTTAGAAAGGGCTGGCAGTGGTGAAAGTCAGTTTCAGTAATGTGACTTGAGTGGTGAGTAGCTGCTGAGGTCAAGGACATTGGCAACATGCACATGGCAGTGGCTGCTGGAGGTGCAGTGCAGAGTGCCAGTTGAAGTGATGATCTAGTTTTAGTTCCACAATCCCACATGTTTGTTGCCAGCAACAACCAACGACTCACCACCAATCACCTATGATTGTCAATTTGTCATAGGTATGTAAATATGAGGGATTTGTGATTATGTATGTATTGAAGTCAAGGGGTGAAAGCAGGTGGAGATGAGTTCTTGGTTATTTGGTCGGATGGTATGGCACAGTGAGCTGTGGTTGTTAGAAGCATATTAATAATTGTCTGACTGTCTGACTATCTGACAGGCACTGACAGATGCTAACACACTAATTGTCTGGTTGTCTGACTATCTAATAGGCACTGACAGATGCTGACACACAGATTATCTGACTGTCTGACAGACAGTGTTTCATAAGTTGTCTGACTTGTCTTCAGACTATCTAACCATCTGAGCAGTGAGAGACACTTAAGCATCAGATAACATCAGACAAGTCTGTGATCAGACTTTTGCTGTGTTAGCTGATGTACTAAGCTTCCACACTAGAAGCATACGGTGGCAAAGTTAACTCAGCAATGGTTAACTCAAATACTAAGAGAACAGTGATGATAGAAATTGAACAGAGTGTGGACAATGATAGATAATTTGATGATGAGTAAGTAGAGATACATAAGTGGGTCTGTCACTTCCAAAACTAATCAGGCATGCATAATGTGGGAGTCAATACTATTAGTAACAGAATGGTGGCTCAGTGACATGTAATAGGCTAGTATCAACTTCAAGTTCCAATCACAGTGGCAGTGACATCTGGCACCTGTGACCTGCCACACTGAGTGCCCTACTATGGATCATTATCAGCTACCTCCAATCACAGGTACTATTAGTAATTTGAAGTTAAGTACAGTGCCTAGGCCAATATCAGTCAGTCTCACCTTTACTAGTACTATAACTTTATGGTTGTCCATGCTCTGTTCCAGAATTGCCTCAAACCTAAGACTATGATATTCTATTGTTTTACCTAATATGTTTGAAGTTTCTCTGACCCCACACCCCCAGTGGTTCAATTGTCTTATCAACATAACCAGGGGCCCTTGTACAAAGTCACAAGATGTTTTGGCAACCTATCAATTTTCTCTCCATTATATCTGAAGAATAAATTACAAATATCTTGGGTTTGGCTCTGTTCTAGAGCATGATTCTTGCACCATCTTGATCACATGATTTTTCCAGATTTTTCAAGATTTTTAGCAGCCTTTCAATTTTTCAACATGAAGTGTTTAAAACAGTATTTTGCAAATATCTTGAGTTTGGCATTGTTTGGCATGTTAATTTCCACACTAATCTGATCGCATGATTTTTCCAGATTTTTCAAGATTTTTGGCAGCCATTCAATTTTTTAACATGAAGCGTTTAAAACAGTATTTTGCAAATAACTTGAGTTTGGCATTGTTTGGCATGTTCATTTACACACTAATCTGATTACATGATTTTTCTGCATTTTTCACATTTTTTTTTCCAAATTTTCCCACGGTCACACAGTACTCTTGGCAAATGGTAGTATTACAAATGAGACTACAAAGACTACATTAAAAAGCGCAGAATTGTCGGAGTCCTATAGGAATAGTCCTATTAGAGTCCTATGTCCTATTCGAGTCCGTCGGAAGGCTTCCTATTCATCCGATACCAGTCCGATTGAAAAATGTAGTGTTAAAAAATTTGTAATGTTAATGTAATCTTATTTGTAATAAATTCCGATGTGACTCCTATAGGACTCCTCGGACTCCGATCGGACTCCGATCGGAATAGGGGGGGGACAGTAAAGACCTCGATCTGGGAGGCGATTCCTCAAGAGGAACCTAACCGCCCTCCACAAAATTTGGATTTAGATGACTTACTCCCAGAGAACCGTAGACGTTCTCCGAGCCGTAGACGCTCACCGAGTTTGGATCGAAGGGGTGCATCTCCTGATCAACAGCAGTCAGACCCTTCTGATGATTCAAACGATGATGATGACGGTGATGAATTTGCCGATCGTAAAAGAGATTTTTTGGATGATAATATCCGAAGGCAAAGGGAAGAAAGAGAACAAGAAAGACGTGACAATTATCGTAGACAACGCGATGATTGGAAAAAGGGTCAAGGAATTGATAAACAGTCTCGTTTACGAGATCAATTCAAACGTCAAATGAGTGATATGTTTAAAAAACGTAAAACTCCTGAACCCTTTAGACGTACTCCCTCTCCACAAATAAAAGAGGAGACTCCTGTTCCTTCTAGGCCTATAACACCGATACCATATGTATCTAGGCCACCTTCACCTCGTAGTCCTATGGATGAAGATAATCCCTTCTCTTTGAATCAAAGAGATCGAGATGAAATAGAAAACCCATTTATGACGGATCGAGAATTTGATCAATTTGAACAACGTCAAAGAGATCGTTTTAGAGAATTTGCTCAGAGACCTAGACCTCCTCCACCGATCATATCTGATCCTGGTCCACCCTCTGTACAAATAGGTCCTCGCCGTTCTGGTCGTTTTCCAGTTCCAAGGGTACAAAGAGACAACGCGTATGGAGATAAAACTCCTGCACAGATAGAAGCGGAAATTCAGCAAAAACGAGATGCTTTACGAGAACAGTTAAAAGATAAAACTCCGAGTTCTTCGACTCAGGATCCACCGTCAGCAGACAGGAATCCTGATAGAATGAATGAATCTGCCTCTCTACTCAAAGAAATCTTCGCTTTAAAGTCTGAATTAAAATCTGCAGAACATGATTATTTAATCCGAATGATTAATGAATCTGGAAATGAATTCCTTCATTTCCTTCTAAAAGCGGCTGTTCCCCTTGTGGATAATATTCCATATGACTATAGAGATATATCTAAAATGCGCTCCAGTAATCCTCAATTGTATAAACAATGGAAGATTGCAATGGATGACGAATTTAAATCTCTTCAATCTAGAGATATTTGGGAGTTAGTTGATCTTCCAAAAGGACGAAACCTAATTAGATGTCGTTGGGTTTTCGACTTAAAAACCGATGGACGCAAAAAAGCTCGCGTCGTAGCTAAAGGTTTTAGTCAACGTCCCGGATTAGATTACGACGAAACATTCTCGCCTGTAGCGAGATATGAAACAATCCGAATACTTCTGGCCACATCAGTGCTTGAAAACTGGGATATACAAGCCCTAGATGTAAAAACTGCCTTCTTATATGGCGATCTTGATGAAGATATTTACATGGCCCAGCCAGAAGGTTTCGTTGTAAAAGGACAAGAATCTAAAGTATATAGGCTGAGGAAAGCCATATATGGATTGAAACAGGCATCATATGCCTGGAATAAACAAGCTGATAAATCGTTGAAATCATTGCAATTTGAACGATGCTTGTCTGATTCTGGCGTTTACGTTCGTAAAGGCAAGAATACCATCACGATATGCATATTGTATGTCGATGATATACTCTTTATGGGAAATGACGATTCCACCATCGCATCCATTAAAAAGAAATTTATGGAGATGTGGGAATGTCGTGATCTTGGAAAGATCAAAGAGTATTTACGAATCCAAGTCAATTACAACCGTGATTTAGGATTCTTAGTCATAGATCAAGGTCCTTATGCCTTGAAGGTTGTCAAGCGATTTGGACTTGAAGATTGCAAGTCTGTGCGCACACTGTTACCTGCTGGGTATGCTCCTATAAAGAATGAAGGAGAATGCACACCACAGGAACGTTCTTATTATCAACAGATAATAGGATCCCTTCTATATCTCGCCTTAGGAACTAGGCCTGATATAATCTATGCAGTAATTTTGATGTCCCAATTTTCATCAAACCCGTCCCAAGAACACATTCAAAAAGCCTTGTATATAGTTAAATACATTGCTCATACCTTAAACGTCAAAATTGTTTATAGCGCCAAAGGCAATAATAAATTTAGAGCCTACGCTGATGCTGACTGGGCCGCTGATCGTAATACAAGACGATCTATAAACGGTTATGTCTTAATGTTAGCTGGTGGTGCGGTAGCTTGGACGAGTAGAAAACAAAAGACTGTAGCTCTGTCTTCGACTGAAGCAGAATACATATCTTTATCAGATGCTGCAAGACAAATTGCATGGGTTGAAAATCTATTTTACGAAATAGGTGCACCCATCAAAAGCATCTTACTTAGCGTAGATAACCAAGGCGCTATATTTTGGGCACAAAATCCTGCACAAGAACATCGTTCTAAACATATTGATATCCGTTATCATTTCGTTCGCGAGTTGATCGAGACTAAAAAAGTAGTCCTCGAATACATACCAACCAACGAGCAGAATGCGGATCTCATGACTAAGAATTTATCCTTTGAAAAGGTCAAATTCTTTAGAGAACGATTGGGACTTTCCTTAGAAGAATATCCGACTTCTACGAATGCATTAATCAAAAGACCAGATAAATTAGAGACTGAGGAAATTCGTGATTTGACGAAATTAATTCTTGATTGGCAAAATCTTGAATTAGATGGTATTGATCGTCTATCACACAAGAAGTTGATGGAACTTCTTGATGGTCTTATTGACCAACAGGAATCGGATATAGATCCCTTCTATGATGAGAACATCATAGACTTTAAATAAAGGATATCTAAGCGAAGGGGTGTGTTAAATATAGAATTATATTTATAGAATGATTAACTACTGATTGACTACAATCAATATTACTCATATCGCTCGCGTCATCCTTTATGTATGACATAGAGATGACATCATAATGACTTCATTATGATATCATAGTGACATCATGATAGACTCATGATCACACCTTATGGTGTGCTTAGCACGCCATAACTTCTCATCTATACTATACGCTTACACATATGTAGTCACATATTTGTTCTCTCTTAGTATATAAACCTGTCCTGTATCGTAGAATAGGACAATCCATTCTCTTCCTCTTACTATCACTACTACGCCGAAGGGTAGTGCTAAGATCATATCGCAATAGGTAAGCTATTGCACCTGCTCATGCTGTGGACACGCTCTCGCGTAGACCTGTCTTCTTCGTCAGAGACGACTTTGATTGAAGGGGAGACTTACAGGAACAACAATCAACCCTCAAAAGTGGTCACTTCTACAGAGAACGTCGCACCGCCGACGAACGAGGACGCCAATCATAAAACGGTCAACGCGTCCGGAAAGAGCCTCGAAAACGCTAAAAATCCAGTCCTAAATGAAGGAAATCCGTCGAGAAACGGACGAGCTACAAGCTTATCAAACTTACCCATCCCCAATACCTCATCTCAGACACCCACTCAAAATCCTGAAACATCGCAACAGATCCATGATTCAGATGATGAAGAGGAGGTAGAAAGCGAACTTGTAGGCTGAGGACGACGCCCTAGACCCCCTCCAGGCTATTACAAGGACTTGATGGCAGGAAAAGGGGCAAAAGCTGCTATTGCAGTCGAAGATGGCTATGATCAGCTATCCCAAAGCATTGGAGAGGATGAAGAAGACTTACTCATTGCTGCAGCAATGCAGGAGTTCGTTCTAGCTGACGAAGATACGCCCAGCAGCGCAGCGTCTAAGTGTTAAAGTGAATACTTACTTAGAGTGGAGTGTAGAGTGGCGGTGACGACCTCGAACGATAACTCACTATCCTATGAATATAGGATGTGGTGGTAAGAGGAGAAGGAAGGTTCTTATTTGTACCTACGTACAGGTAGTCTTATATACTACTAGTATCCTAATAAGTACAATGTATAGTAAATAGAGGAAGAGCTGTGCATGACGTATGATATGACGTCTAGCGCAGCTATGACGCGTCTACCGTAGTAATGGGATGACGCAAGCGACTATAGGATATTCCAGTATCCTATGTATGTATATGTACGTGTGTATATGTATGTGAATACATATATGCATGTATGTACATCTAATCTGTATATCCTAATCTATAGGATAAGATATGATGTATTATCTTATATGAGATAAGATAAGATATACGTTATCTTATATGATTGGATAAGATAACTTTAACACACCCCCTCGCTAAGTTATCCAGGAATATATGAAATATCTTTGTACGAGTCACCGGATTTGCAAGACTAAAAAGTCTTCACGGAAGATATCTCGTTTCGTGTACAAGTACGGGGATCCAGACTAAATGCTGCTTTCACCTTAATCCCTTGTATTATATATTTCTTTAATATTCCTATAATGCTTGTTGTATACGTTATACAATATTTATCATTATTTGATCCTAAAGGTATAGGATATAACTTTATCGAAAAGCCAATACAATGACATATATTGTTTGAATCGATTTATCAAAAATCGAGTTTCCTGTCATATTGATAATATCCATTTATAAAAGCACCCCCAGGCTTCAAGCCTTACAAAGTGTGTGAAATCATATTTATCGAGAAGGGGCTTGTTCTACTGCCTTCGCTGTCTCTGATATGATTTATTACTTTGTTTGATAAAGGATAAGAATATATCCTTAAGTGCTAAATGAATATTTTTGGCAGGTAAACGATAACGTTTAACAACTTGCATAAATATCAAGCTATGTAAATAGCGAGATATATGACGATGATTCTTTGTGTGAAAAGAATCCTCTGATGGATATGCGAGTGTGTATATGTCGCATTATCAAGTAAAAACTTGATATGTTTTCCTAAATAAACTATTTAGACGAGTATAGTATCTCTACAAGGGGAGCTTCCTCCCTTGCAAATGCTCTCTGCTCGTATGTGTAACGAGTGCAATAATTATTCCTTGTTTCTTTACAAGTTCAAATTATGTACGCTGACTCGTGTGTTCTCCTATTATATTTAAAGGCGTCCAACGCCTTTTTGTGGTGTAAAGGTGACTAGCACCTTAAATCGTAAAGGAGTATATATTCTCTCTGCACAGCAATACGAGAATATGATGTGGCGTGTTCACTTGATCGACAAGTCGCACGCTTGACGATTTTACTTGTGATGACAAGTATAATCGCATTATGGTCTAATATAATTGCTTGTCCTTGTAAAAACAAGTATGACGACAAGCGAATTATGTTTATAGACAGTTGCCCAGATGATTCTTATACATCATGGTTTACATCTCTGTTATATCGATAAAAACTCCTTTTTTAAATTTCGATAAAGAGTTCAACCATGTGTCTTAAAGAATATCTTCGTTATCCAGCAGATCGAAGTCCTTGGGTCTTTAAAGGACTTATGCTTGTATAAGCATATTGACCCGTCTGCTATTGAATAACAACTGTTCCCTTCTATAGATATGTGTGTATATCTTGTCTTTTGTAAATGATGATAATCCGTCTGGTATGATGATTTGCATATCATTTTAATCCTTTTTAATCACTTTCGTAAAGGATTGTATTTGGTTGTGATTCCATATATCCCTATTTTGACAGGAACACACAACACCAGCGGGGAGACGAATCTCCTGATCTCGTAATAACGAGATAAACTTCATCATTATCCAATTCCTGAGCATATATGACGATTATTAAATTCGAGCTTGTATGCGAGTTGTTGTCTCGCGTTGTACAAGTGTACTCGGTATTTTAATCGCGTAAGTGAATCCAGATACATTTTACTGGATGCTCATACAGATATGATTCCCTACTTGACTTATACGTGGTGGTCATCCACATTTGTAATATATCTTGGTAATCATTATAAAAGGGTTTTACCATATATGATCAGCAGTAAGAACTGCTATAAGTGCCCGGCGCATTTTATCTTAATATAAAGATAATTTGCTGGCAGTATTGTGTCTGCCGTACCCGACGATCATTAATGATGTAATCCTTTATAGGACACTGTGTACAAGATGTTTGATCTTATTTTATATATATGCTATATTTATCGTTACTTGTGTATAGATACAAGATACGATTTACATGACTTTAAAGGTCTACACCCATAGGGATACGACCGTTGTCATTACAAGTTTAATTGAGGATCCGAGAATGATCAACATTCCGCATTCACTCATACTTGTATATTTGGGGATTTGCGCAAGGCAGGCGCCACCCCATTATAGCATATTGAATCTATTTTTAATATAGATTCTTTTACGACGAAGAGGATATACTTGTATTACAACAAGTATAATTATAAGTGTTTGTATAGAGGAACAAACACTTATATAATATCTCGTATAAACGAGATTTTGACCTCTAAGTCATTTGAGTGTCAATGACTATCTTTTTGGACGATATATTCAACATGAACACGTCTACTGGGAAGGTATAACTGCGACGTTATCCGATATAGGTTTCCTTTTCAGTACAGCCTATATTAATCCTTAAACAAGGATTATTCCTCTGTTACGTGTAGTCCGTTGGCAAGTAATGTCCTCTTAACTCTGTTAATTCTTGTTCTACCCTGGTTCTATTTTATCTTTATGCATTATCCAGATGCAATAAGAGTATAGAACTCGAATAGGGAAGTCTCGTCGAATGATTTTGAATATCCTTTTTGATGTTCAATGTATAACGACAACATTAAACCGGAATTCGTTATTTATAAAGATCCTCCTTATGAGTTGGCCGAAGCTCATTCATATACGGTATATTTTGGCAATGACAAAATGTCCTTGCTAATACCGCCAGGAAGATCATAACGATATTTCGAAGTCATAGCAGTATAGAGTCTGCTGTGCCCTTGAACGACCCACAATATATAAATATTGCTACCCATTCAAAAGTTGACTTGTACAAGTTTATCTTCGTAGCAGTATTGGGTCTGCTGTATCCCCAAGTGATCGACAATATATAAATATTGCTAACCAACCTGAAAACCGTCAAAACTTGTGTAAGGAAATTCTCCATTGTTCGGATGAGACCAAGAACTAGAGTTATTTAAAGAGGGTGTTGGATTATACGTAGGTGTTCCTATCTTTAGCTTTTGAGGGCCAAGATCTGTGCAAGGAACTAAATGTATTCCAATAATCCAACCGTAATATCGTATGAACGATATTTGGGAATCTGTATTTTGAAAGGAACTGGCGCAAGATTAACATAATCTATTTCTTTGTTTTTAAACTACCATTGATTCTTATAAAGAAATACTGTTATATGTATGGAGAGGATATGTGAGGTTATTTGCGATAAGCCATAAGGCAGGCTTATTTGAGATATGCATTAACCTGGCATTCCATATAATACACGTTCCTGACTAGGATATTTGTCAGGAGTGTAATGTCATATTGTAAAGACGAGACGCTTTCAAGACCGTATGAGTTTCAACGGCAAGGAGCCTTCTCTATACAATAGACGGGGATAAAACTCCAATACATATATATGTTCGTGTTCAGGCATCTGTATATTATCGAGGGAGCTTCCTCCTCTAATACAGTTGATGACCATTATTATGGGCCTATGTTTAATACGCAACCATAATATATATACAATATGTGCCTATTTCTAATACGCATCCATGATTGTATTTGTTTACAAGTTATATCGAATACTTGTTTTGATTGGTCATTTATACAAGTCATAATGGGCTTGTTTATTTGCAATGATTCCCCCTCAATCAAGACAGGGATTGATATTGCGTAATTTAGCCTGATAGAATCATGTATATTTTTGACATGATCTTTTTATCACGTTTTAATTATATACGTGATGTGAACAGTACTCTTATTTAACATGTGATGATTTGTAAAAATCATCTTCATGTATTAAAGAAATCAATGATTTCGTCAATTTATCATCTTTATAAAAAGATGTAACCGTTCTTGTGTTTCACACAATACATTATCCAACATAACGACGTTGGTCAACGTATATGGTCATGGTACATGTATTTCACTCAAGGATGATCTGGTTCCTATAGATAATCATTTAGAATTATAATCCACAATTCTTAAAGCTATAAGAATTATTTCGAGGTATTTTAATTACGTCTGTCCTGTTATTGGAAAACCTATTTTTAATATGAAAAGGGGATGAGCGCATAGCGCCGCCGTACAATTCAATTTATAGGTTGAGTACAGAAATACTCTGGACGTTTATAGATGCTTATATAGATAAGCATGAAAGTCTATTCTTATACAAGTGATCGAAATTCCCTTGTATGCGACAGTATTCTGGCAATGATGATAAATCCTTGCTAACGTCGTTAAAGAATGACGGTGTTTATACCAAGAAATTTGTTATCTCCAACAGATAATGTTCAGCAGTTTGAAACTGCTATTGCGACTACAGTGTTATGAGACACTTTCAAGACTGTGCTATTTCAACAGCAAGGAGCCTTCTCAAGTGTAGGAAACCATATTATGAGACGTTTTCAAAACCATATAAGTTTCAATGGCAAGGAACCTTTCTCAAAGGTAACACATTACTGTTATTTGCAAATAGATTATAGCCGTTTATAGGCTATAGACATCGGTTTGCATATGTGGAGAGCTTTTTAAGGATATTGTTTTTATAGTGTAGATATTTATAGATATTTCTGAATGACGAAGATAATATGTGTTGATGCTTGTATATGACAAGCGTGATAATCTTTCTTCAAGTGATCGAAATTCCCTTGAACGCGGTATATTTTGGCAATGATAATGATCCTTGCTTAATACCACCAGAAAGATTTGTATATAAGTAATCGGGATTGCAAGGCATATGCCTACACGATTTCCTTATTTATAAATTGTGTGACAAGTAATCGGATTTATAAGGAGTAATCCTTCACGATACTCTTGTGTTGATGACAATTTATATATTACATATATTTCTTCCAGAAATTATCTAAGTCTATGCTATATTGTTCTTCTACCCATTGATCATAGCTATTTATAGCCATGAAATTTCCATAATGACGCTCGAAATCTTCATGAGCATCATAAAATTCCTCCTGGGAATTTGTTATTCTTGTATTCGACGAGTCCGTCAAAGACTCGTATGACAAAGGTGGAGGCGTGGAAACATTTGATTTACATGATTTAAATGAATCATGTGTGGAATCTGATTCCGGATCAGATTCGGGCTGTATGACTAATAGTGGAGATCCTCCCCTGATGTGATCAGGCTTGCTACTATTTTTAAAGTCTTCCCAGCGCAAATGTGTAGGCTGTGGATGCGGCGAGCATCTGCAGCGGCCTTTGCCTTTGTTTGTTAAGGAGGCATTAACTAAACAATGTTCCGTATGCAAGTTAGAGTCTTGCGTTGACGGAGATGATTGTTTTATAGTATGATGCCGTAACGACCATGCTGAACGAATTTCACTAGCAAGTTGCTGGACTCTGATCGGTCCAACTTGTGTGGCAGTGTTTCCTGAACGAACTGCCTTAGGGCTAGAGTAATTCGTATTAATAGCGGTAACGGATGATGTAGCCGCTGTTTGGTTGATCCATTTTAATGGAACAGCCCTAATGGTCGTAAGTGCTTTATTTAAATGAGCAGCCGGGGGTTGATGTCCCTGGGCTGCTATGTGTCTATAACGAGTGATGATTTTGTTTATAGATCGATCATGATCTATTTTGTCCAGTGATCCATCAAGGATTGCTGGCGAATCATCTTTGTAACGTTCTTGCAAGAACATCCACAGGAGTCTTGCGTTGTAAACGTGTTGATAAAGCTCAAAGATTGTAAAGGACAATCTGAGCTTAATGGCGTGTAACGCCTTCTCGTTTTGTACAAGCTCATCAGCTTGTATGATGATTGCTGCCTTATTGGTGGCAGTGATCGGCGCAATTACTGCTTTAAGGTGAGCAGGGATTGCATTTGGAATAACGGGACACATGAATACCATCAGATTTGAGATCTGAAAGTATGCCGTTATTTGTCGTGCCCAGGCACGATAATTGTCTCCTTGTAATTCGGTGACAAGGGAACATAAAGCGCTGTCTTCTTCTTTGGTAAAAGAAGACATGACAAGAATGTCGATAAAGGTTTATATTTATATAAAACCTTATGGAAATGTCGGTAAACAAGGTTTGATGGCCTTGTAAGGGAGATGGGTGAGTGAGAAATGTTATTTCTTGCTTCTTGATGATAGAACGATTGATTGAGATGGAATCAATTGATCGTTTGATGGATTATTTATAAATTCAATGATTTATATCTATTTAAGGATTTATTAATGAAGGTGTCATTACATAAACGACAACGACTTCATAGGCGAGGGTGTCATAACGAATACGACAGCAACCTTGCGTGCAGCGTTATGAGCTACAGCCAAGCATAATAATGCCTAGCACCAGGATCGATCCGAGGAACATGTACCAGACTTGTGTGCCTGACCTGTTAAACGAGTATGACATGCATAAGGTCCGCGGACTGCAGTGCACCTGCGGCAACTGCCTGGTCCCAAGAGGTACCAGTTGTCTTTGGAAAATGAAAGGTGTCCGGTCCATAAACCGTCCGTGACCACCTTTATAAGCACTCCCAGTAACAATATGAAAGTATACGTGGATGCCTTTTGAGCAGAGCCAACGGCTAATCTAAGGCGCTCTCTAGGAGTGGACGCCTAATAGTCTGCGTGTATGGTCCACAATGGGACCCCAGCACGACCTTTATACTTTGTGAAAGTTACTACGGGCCATATGATCTACATACGGTAACTAAAGGCACTAAGGGCCTTATAATGGAATATCGTGCATGAATACCCCAGTCACATCACGGAGGGCAAGTATAACTCCGTGGGGGTCAAGGTTGCCATGCCAGCCTTGAGAAACATAGGTGGTACCCTTATCCCTGGGTGCAAGGAGATCCCCCTAAAGCCCTAGGGTCCGGGCGCATGTCATAAGCTCGTATGTCAGGTACAAGAACTCAGTTAAATTGACGGATGCCACTCAGGTCTCCGACCCGCACAATACTATACCTGTTCACACATCTTGCATGGTAACATGCCTGGAGACGATGGTGATGCAAGCAATACCATGTCGGGGCCCATAACCTGACGAAGATACGCCCAGCAGCGCAGCGTCTAAGTGTTAAAGTGAATACTTACTTAGAGTGGAGTGTAGAGTGGCGGTGACGACCTCGAACGATAACTCACTATCCTATGAATATAGGATGTGGTGGTAAGAGGAGAAGGAAGGTTCTTATTTGTACCTACGTACAGGTAGTCTTATATACTACTAGTATCCTAATAAGTACAATGTATAGTAAATAGAGGAAGAGCTGTGCATGACGTATGATATGACGTCTAGCGCAGCTATGACGCGTCTACCGTAGTAATGGGATGACGCAAGCGACTATAGGATATTCCAGTATCCTATGTATGTATATGTACGTGTGTATATGTATGTGAATACATATATGCATGTATGTACATCTAATCTGTATATCCTAATCTATAGGATAAGATATGATGTATTATCTTATATGAGATAAGATAAGATATACGTTATCTTATATGATTGGATAAGATAACTTTAACACTAGCTTCAGGAACAGAGGGGGAACCCAAGTCATTGAAGGAAGCGCTAGGAGGAGAAGACGCGAGTAAATGGCGTGCGGCTGTGCAAGCCGAACTGACGAAGAAGACAGGTCTATGTTATGATCATGTACTAGTATTACTCTTATGGACTATAGTTTACTTCGTATGACTCACTGTATACCAGTCATATCACACAGCCCCCCCATTATCACTTTTACTCACTCTGACTCATATACAATACTACGTATGACTCAGTACCCACATATGACTCATACCTTAGGAGTATATAAACCCCAGTAGCTACGCTGTACTTCCCTAGCTTTAGCAATCTACTGCATACTCCGAATAACCCTCAGAGTCTGAACCTCTATTACCTTCCAACCTTTTGCTCACCGCTTAACCTTGGAACCTAATACGTTCTTCCACTTATACGCTGCCACTACCCAGCCTAAGTGTTGACCGCCGTTAAACTTTGCTAAAGCTCTCTTGAAAGGTTGCCCAGTGGCAATAGAAGTAGCACCATAGCTTATCAGCAATACGAAGTCAATTCCGTTTGCATTGATACGGAAGTAGTCGAAGAAACAAACCATTGTTTACATAACCACCTATTCACATTCGAGCACGGGACCCTACGCAGAGAGTCTCTAAGCAGCATAAGAAGAACAGCAGGGCTCACCTATATTGTTGGTAGTGCCTGTCTAGACGACGAAATCTTCACAGAGTTACGAAGAAGACAAATCAATTTTAGTTATACGAATTTCGCACACTGGAAGCAGTACTTGGGACAGTTCCGAATAGAAGAAGCAATTGTCCTCGAGAAAGACGCGCAGCGTTTCCAGTCGTTGAACCCATCACCCCGACAGTTACCCCGTCTCTACATTCCTTCCCAGTCTCACGAATCAATCAAGCAGTATTCACAGGTCGCATCGTACGATCAGGGTCTGAATATCAGTCGTTATCAGAGCCTCCCCGTGATACCCCAGACGGAACGATATACAAATCGATTGAGACCGACACAATCACAGTTAAAGAAGAATATCAGACACTTGAAGGAGTTTATTTTTGGCACGTCACTGTAGAGAAGCACATTACCTCCAAGGAGATAATTGTCCAATACCAAGGAGTCCAAGAAAGTAATTAACTGTGGCAACTATCAACGTAAAAGCGCCGAATCCAGGAACCGTAGAACGAGAAGCGTGGGATAAATATTGGGCAGTAGAACACGAAAACCCATTTGTAGAAGACGCATATTCGCTCACAAGTGACGAACTTAAAGAGTGGGAGAAGTACAGACAGAACTACATCGACGAACACCTAGCAGAGGAACTATCAAAGATGTCGACATCAGATAAGGATGACTTGCCTAAATTGTACAGGCAAATCACTCATGATCCCGGAGAATATGATGGGAACAGAGTTAAATTTGAAGAATGGTGGAGCAACATGCAACTCCACATGTTGGGATATGACAAACTCCCAGAGAAAGGAAAGATCGTCGCCATATTAACACGATGCGCCGAAGGGGAAGCAGCCTCATGGGCACAAGTGAAGAGAGAAGAAGTTATAAATAACAAATTGACGTCATGGAGTCAATTCAAGAAAGATCTCGAAGCAAGGTTCTCCGATCCAACCAAGGAACAGAGAGCCCTTAACGAAATACACAACTTTGTGCAAGGAAAGCTCTCAGTACAATCGTATCTCGATAAATTCGAACAGCTGAAAGTAAGATCCAAGATCTCAGATACAGATGCACTATATTTAGTCAAGAGAGGGTTGACCCCGGCCATCATGAATAAAGTTTATGGGAATGATGATGATATTCCCACCGATTATAACGAGCTGTCCAAGAAACTCAGAAAGATCGGCACCAATTTAGACATCGCCCGAGGATATCAGCGATCAGCTCCAGGAGCAACCAATAGTAATGGATCAAACAATCGAAACCCCAGATCTGATACCAAAACAGGATCAGGTACCACATTTGGCGGATCAGGAAAGCCAATGGAAGTAGATCGAACAGGACCCCGATGCTATAATTGTGGAAAATTTGGTCACATTGCCAAAGAATGCAAGGGACCCAAACGAGAGAAAGGAGCATGTTTTGAATGCGGAAAGATGGATCATCGTGTAAACGACTGTCCTGTCAAGAAGAAGAAAGATGCAATCAAGGGAAAGACAAAGAAGGTCGAAGAAGAACCCAAACAGGAAGGTGAATCGAAGGAAGAGATAGAAGTTGAAGAGCAACCTGAAGGAGAGTATGAAGAAGAAGTGGATTTTACGAACGGGGACGAGTAGGTGCCATACTCCCCCAAGACCAGTATTCACGGACAATAAAGAATATTTCATGTACCCCTAAGTTATTGAAATCAAAGATTAACTTATTAAAAAACCGTGAATGCGAGGCACATGTAACGATATCGCCAAGAACTATGAAGAAAGTTCCACATGTTGTAACAGTCAAAGGATTAATCCACATTGGGAATAGAAAGTGGGGAAAATTCCACCCTGAAATCGACAACGGATGCCAAATAACATGCATAAGTCCAAAATTGGTCAGAAAGTTTGGCTTAAAAAGAACGAAACTTAATACACCAATACCAATGTCAAATGCAGATGGAACGCCAAATCGACAAAAAGAAGCAACGCATGTAGCCAAATTGACAATGAAAATAGACTCCCATAAAGAAAACATGGAAGCTCTAATTTTAGATATCGGAGACAATGAGATGCTACTAGGACAAGATTGGTTGTCGGTACACAATCCAACAATCAATTGGCAGACACGAGAAGTAAAGTTTAACAGATGCCCAAAGAAATGTGGCGCCATCATTAAGAAGATAATAGAACCAGAAAAAGACGAAGATGGGATCTCGAAAGGAATAATGCCCGATTATGTCAAACCATATAAACACATGTTTGACAAAGTAAATTTCGATAAACTACCTATCAGAAGGGAATGGGACCACGAAATCAACCTATTACCGAATGCACCGAAAGAAATCCCTGCGAAGAACTTCAGGCTGACGCGAGAAGAAGAAAAAGCCGTAGATGAGTTCCTTGATGGAGAATTAAAAGTTGGAAAGATCCGCCCATCCAAGTCCCCATACGCAGCTGCTTGCTTTTTCATCTTGAAGAAGGATAAATCGAGAAGACTAGTGCAAGACTACCGAGGAATTAACAAATATACGATCAAAGATAAAACCCCCCTACCACGAATAGATGATCTAATCGACACACTAGCCGAAGGGAAAATCTTTACAAAAATGGATATTATATGGGGATACAACAATGTGAGAATCAAAGAAGGACATGAAGAACGAGCAGCCTTCCTAACCCCAAGAGGGTTGTTTGAACCCCTAGTTATGTATTTTGGGTTGACAAATTCCCCCGGAACGTTCATGAGAATGATGTCAACAATCTTCCGAGATATGATCCGAGATAAGAAATGTGTTATTTACATGGATGACATTGTCTTCATCGGTAAAACGAAAGAAGAATTGCAACATCATACGATAGAAGGATTGAAAATCCTGGAAGAACATGACCTTTATGTGAAAGAAAAGAAATGTTATTGGGAAGTAACGGAGGTACCAATGCTTGGACATATTGTGGGAAATGGACAAGTACGAATGGAACCGAACAAAATTAAAGTTATCCTCGATTGGAAAGATCCAACATGCAAGAAAGATGTTCAGAAATTCAATGGATTTTGCAACTTCTACCGAAGATACATAAAAAGATATTCTGATGTTGCAAAACCAATAACTAGATTAATGGGGAATAGACCATTCAAATGGGAAGACGAAGAACAAAAAGCCTTTAAACGAATGAAACAGTTAGTAGCATCAGAAGAAGTCATTACCTTGCCAATTGCCGATGGAAAATACCGAGTAGAAGCAGACGCATCTGGATACGCAATAGGAGGAACCCTATCCCAATTACAGAATGGAAAATGGAGAACGGTTGCGCTCCTCTCACGATCAATGTCTGATGCCGAATTACGATATGACATATATGACAAAGAATTACTAGCAATAGTATGCGCATTAAAGGAATGGCGACCCTATCTATTAGACGCAGCAGAACCATTTGAAGTATGGTCCGATCACAAAAATCTCTCCTATTTTAGGAAACCACAGAGATTAAATGGACGACAAGCCAGATGGTATCTAGAACTCCAAGACTACAATTTCGAAATCAAACATATACCTGGAAAAGCGAATACAAAAGCGGACATTTTGTCTCGTTTACCTTGGTATAAAAACGAAATACCAGAACAGAAAGACGTAACTCTATTAGATAACACCCGCTTCGCCAAGAAAGTAACTACCCCAATACAATTGTTCATGGAAGAACAATTTTTGAAGGGAGGTGAAACCCTTTCAACCAAACAAATTGAAATAAAAACATCATTGGATAAATTAATCAAGACATCTAAACGTAGAGAAACCGAAGTCCTAAAAAGACAAAAAGAAAAACCAAACCTATTTAAAGAACATGATGGACTATTATTATACGAAAACAGAATCTATGTTCCAGAAGAAAAGCTTAGAGAAAAAGTTTTTCAAACCTGTCATGACTCTCCAATAGCAGGACACCCCGGAATAACCAAAACAGAAGATTTAATTAAACGAACCTATTGGTGGCCTTCCCTTTCAAAGGATGTGAAAAAATACGTCAAGGGATGCGATCTATGCCAAAGAAACAAAGCGTCACGACAACCAAAAGCGACAACCTTACACCCACATGACATTCCAAAAGAACCTTGGGAAAGCATCTCAGTCAATATTGTAGGACCCCTGCCTGAATCAAAAGGATATAACGCTATCCTGGCAATAATCGACAGGTTCTCAAAAATGATTAGATTAATTCCCACGACAACAGAATTATCCGCCGCCCAACTAGTAGAAACATACAAAGATCAAATTTGGAAAATTCATGGAATCCCTAAAAAGATCACAAGCGATAGAGGACCCCAGTTTGCGGCACAACTGATGAAAGATCTTTGCAGTGCTATAGGAACAAAACAAAACCTATCCACGGCATATCATCCCCAAACTGATGGACAAGTAGAACGATCCCATCAAGAAACTGAAACTTTCTTACGACATTATATAAACTATCTCCAAGAAGATTGGGCTGATTGGCTAAGTATAGCCGAATACCAATACAATGATAAAGTTCACTCAGCCACCGGTGTAACGAGCCGGTTCCGGCTACGTTGGAACCGAACACCGAAGCGCACCGCATTCCGATTCTCGGCATCACATCACGCATCACGGAAGCTTCCGAAGTCAAACCTTCGCGCCAACGACCTTCGGCCACATTCCGACAGGGCCATTCCCGCAACTTGAGCGATATTCGAACGCAACGGGGCACCTAGACGCGCACGGACCAACGGACTCGGAGGAAGGCTCGTCGCAGGTAAGCCTCATGTCCTCGTAGTATATATACGGCATTGTCTGTAGTAGTTGGACATCGAATATACAGCCGGTCTCACTTCCGCTCTCTTTCTCGTTCCCTTGCGTCCGATTTCCGTTCTCCTTCTCGCTCGGTGACTCGGTCACCGTTCCGTTCCTTCTCCTTCGCTCTCGGCACTCTATCGCACTTAAGCACATCGGTCAGACCTCCGTAGCCCCTTTGGCCGAACACTGTTCCACGTCGGCCTTCTCTTTATTGTTTCAACTGGAGCCCACCGCGAGGGGCTCTTAGGTCTGTGCCCCAGCCATTCGTCCTCACCGTCCTGCAGCGCAGAAGGCATCGGAAAAGTTTCCATCTCAGTTAGGTCCACGCCGAGCTAGGCCCGCCGAACCTCAGCCAGGACCATCCAGCCGACCACACGTTCCTTGGTCTTCTCGGAAGCCGACTACTCCTCAGCCTCCACCCCCTGCTCCTAAACAGCCTCAACCCGAACCACCGACAGATCCTCCGTCATCCGATCTCTCTACTAGTTCAGCCGACGAAGACTTGCACCTTCCGGGAACATTTCCCCTACCGATCAGAGATCCAACACCTGCCGACCTTTCCTCGTTTCTAGACCTATCCGCACTCCTTGCACCGCAGTCTCCTTCACTTCTTGGCACCTCGACTCCGAAATCACTTCAACTGGCTCATTCACAGCACGTGCCCACTGCTTTTAGTCTATTTCCGAACTTGCCACCGCTCTCGCCCTTGACACCGATACCTGATCCGCTTACCCCTGAGCCAACCCGTCCTGCCTCACCTCGTCCTGCATCCCGTCCTACCTCGCCTACCCCTACACCGCCTCCGCCTACACCATCTCGTTCTCCCTCACCTCCTCCTACCAAAAGCAACATGGCTACCCCGACCCGTATGCCTATCCGGACTAGCAAAGAGGCGCCCCGTTTTCAGGGTGCCGCAAGCGGTCTTGAACGCTACCTCGAGGACATCGAGATGACTTGCGAAGACCGAGAACGCTCCGGAGACGCCGAGCTTGTTAAATGGGCGATCTATTACACAGACGAGAAATCCTCCGAAACTTGGACAGCCACCAGGGACGCGCTAGCGGAACCAAAAGCTTGGGACGACTTTAAGAAAGCGATCCGCGAGATCTACCCCGAGGCACAGCCCGATCGACGCCACACCATTGCAGCATTGCGTACCATCACCGATCGCTACTCATCCCAGACCATTACCTCCGAGACTACTCTAGCCGAATACCACAGGGAGTTCTCCGGCACTGCTCAGTACCTCATAACTAAACACCGCATGACCGGCCGCGAGGCAAGCATCATGTACATGTCAGCCTTCGCTTCTGACATCAGGCCCGATATTACTACTCGGCTCACGATCAAATGCCCGGACGTCAGACCCGACGACGGCTACGATCTAAAGGAAATGAACAGCGCCGCACAATTCGTTATCAGCTCCAGACCTGCGATAGCACTCCTTGCAGCTACCACGCCTCCCACGCCTGCACCCGCGCCTGCGCCAGTCGCCCCTTCCTATCCAACCGCCCCTCCGACCGCACAGGCAGCAGAAACTTTCGCCCAACGACTCTTCAACGGATGTGTTTTCTGTGGGGATTCAGAGCACCGAACTCCTTGGTGCCGAGTCAGGGACGAATACGTCAGACAAGGCAAGATCAGGCTAGTTGATGGCCGCATACAGCTCCTGAATGGCGAGGAACCGAATATGGATAAATACCGAATGCACGGACGATGGTTCAAAGAACGTGTTGATAAATGGCTTCAGGACAATCCACAGCCGAACACGCCGCAGCCACGCGTAGCCTCCGCCAACCTGCTGGAGATCTCCGATCACGCCGAAACATTCGCAGCCGAACAAAAGAAAAACTCTACCGCTATGCCCCGATCCAAGCAGACCCCCGCTCCGCCACAGCCCACGACACCGCCCGTCGCTTCCACGTCCAAAGGAAAAGAAAAAGATACTCCCGCTTTCAAGTTTCGCTCGCCGATCGATGACACGACCGCCGCCCAGCGAATCATAGACCATCTTCTCAGCCTACCCGTGACCCTAGCCGCTAAGGACCTCATTGCAATATCCCCGGCCATCCAAAAAGACTTACGTCAATTGGTTACCGCCAAACGCGTTGAATCCGCATCTAGCAATGAGGTCTCCGCCACTGAAACCGAGCCCCCGGAAGACGATCCGATCGATGTTCTCATGGCCACTACTAAGCCTATCGAGACCCTCCGAGTCGTAGACGGTACTTTCAGCGGATCCGTCAAATGCGAATGCGTCGTCGACAACGGCTCTCAGATTATCGTCATCAGAAAGGACAAATGGGAACGCACAGGCTCCGGCTACTCCGCTTCTAGACGCATCATGATGGAAACCGCTAACGGCACATCGAACTGGACCCTTGGCATCACCGAAAACCTCACCCTGACTATCGGCGGATTACCGGTCCAAGTCCAGGCATACATCGTGGAAGACGCACCTTACGAAGTTTTACTCGGCCGCCCATTCTTCACCCTGCTCTCTGCCGTCACCCGCGACTACCCCAATGGCAACCAGGACATCACGATCACCTGCCCCGAATCTAAAACCTCCGCCGTCCTTGTCACACGCCCGAGATCGTCCCGCAGCACATGCGGAGCACATACCGTCAAAACGGGTTTTTAATTGTCGATGAATCGCCCACACGGAGACGAGACGCTCGGAATCCGCAGTCGCCCACCAAACATGTCAATAATGAAGAACTGCCAAACGTACATACGACTACGCCGCACATACACGATATCACACCTACAACCATCTTTAATCAACCGACGATCGCTAATTCCGCTGACCCCGATGCCACTACACCAACGCCCGAAACTACCGACGCGCCGACCGTTTACACAGTTGGAAAGGGAGACAACCCATACCACTTGTCGGAGGAGCATTTCTTGGACATGTTGACCGCGCCCAGAATGATCGGTAATATACTCTTACCTTACAACGGACATATCAGTACTACAGAGCTCGAATTTAATTTTGTCCCCGCCGCCGAAACACTAGCATATAAGAAAGTTGCCAACCGAATTAAGCCAGTCGCTACCACGCTACCCGAGAAATTCCGAATTATCTGCCGCATACCATCCGATCCCCTCGCCGATCTCCCTACCCTTCCGACACAGCCACCGGACTTTGCCCCAGGAACCCGATACACCGAAGAACGAATGAAGGCACAAAATATCAACCCCACTGGATTCTTAACCGCCGAAGAAGAAAAGCTCATCCACCACCTGATCCGCATACACGAAGAAGGCTTCGCATGGACCGAAGCAGAGAAAGGGAAGTTCTCCGACGACTACTTCGACCCCGTGGTGATTCCGACCATTGAACATGTGCCCTGGACGCTAAAGAACATGCCGATTCCGCCTGGCAAATACAACGAGATCGTACGCATCATCAAAGACAAAATCGCTTCCGGAGTCTACGAGCCGTCCAGCTCATCCTATCGGTCCCGCTGGTTCTGCGTTTACAAGAAAGACGGGAAATCATTGCGCATCGTCCACGACCTACAGCCGCTTAACGCCGTCACTATCAAAGACTCTGGACAGCCGCCGAACGTAGAACTACTCGCCGAGTCATTTGGTGGGTACTCATGTTAGCCGTCACTATCAAAGACTCTGGACAGCCGCCGAACGTAGAACTACTCGCCGAGTCATTTGGTGGGTACTCATGTTACGCTACCTTTGATCTATTCGTCGGTTTTGACCAGCGCCGCCTTGCCACCGAATCCCGAGACCTTACGACCTTCCAAACGCCTCTCGGTACCTTCCGCCTCACGTCTATTCCGATGGGATACACCAACTCGATGCAGATCCAGCACGGCGACCTCACCTATATCCTTCAAGATGAAATTCCGCATGTCACCAAACCCTTCGTCGACGACTGCCCCTGTAAAGGACCGAAAACCCGCTACGAGCTCCCCGACGGAACCTTCGAGACCATCCCCGAAAATTCTGGCATCTGACGCTTCGTATGGGAACACATCCAGAACATTAACCGAGTTATCCAACACGTCAAACACGCCGGCGGTACCTTTTCCGGAAAGAAGTCATTTTTCTGTATTCCAGAAGCTATCGTCGTCGGACACAAATGCACTTACGAAGGACGCCTTCCGGACGACTCACGAATCGAAAAGATCAGGAACTGGCCTATCCCCGAATCTATCACCGAAGTTAGAGGTTTTCTAGGAACTATGGGCACCATCCGCATCTACGTCAAAGACTACGCCGAACACGCTCGCTCACTCTCAGAACTCCTACGGAAGGGCGTCAAGTTCGAATTTATTGGTCACCATATCGCCGCCTTCGAGAACCTCAAGCTCATCACTATCAATTGCAACGCCATCCGAGGCATCAACTACGAATCACTTCTCGAGGTTATCCTAGCCGTCGACTCATCCTGGTACGCTGTCGGATACTGGCTATCACAGATCGGTCCCGACAAGAAGCGCTATCCGAACCGCTATGGATCTATTACCTTCAACGAGCGAGAACAACGATACTCCCAGGCCAAACTCGAGCTTTACGGACTCTTCCGCGCGCTCAAAGCTACCCGGATATTCATCATCGGCGTCAAAAATCTTGTAGTCGAGGTGGACGCTAAGTATATTAAAGGAATGATCAATAACCCGGATTGTTACGAACTCGTTAATCTCAACCTAAGTTGTAACGACAACTCTAGTCACGATTACAAGTCTTAAGTCAAACGTTAAGATTATAAGTTCAATACTAAGTCAAGACGTTGACTTAGGATCTGAGGACGATTGTGGTAGATGAGTTTAAGAGCAAGGTTATATTGTCAGACGACAATAAACAGCTAAGTCGAACTTAGGGTTCGACTCTAGAATACATGCGGTACTTATACTAGCAAGTACAATAAGACGTACTAATTAGTGAATAATGGTAAGTACGGAAGTAAGTATAAGGACGGCGTCATATGTGGAACAAGGGATGGTATAAGTAAGGAAACGAGCTTGTCCGTATGAATCGAGCATAAAGGAGATGACAAGTAAGGTAGGCATAA
Source organism: Amanita rubescens (assembly GCA_015039365.1). Lineage (NCBI taxonomy): Eukaryota > Fungi > Basidiomycota > Agaricomycetes > Agaricales > Amanitaceae > Amanita > Amanita rubescens. Next base: position 34,597 of record WION01000078.1, read on the forward strand.
AGAAATAAACATGTCCGACGTATCATGTAAGCATAATGCGGGAGTCCGTACCGTGTTGTAACACTAGCTCTCCCCTACGTTGTTGACCGCAACAACAAAACGTTCAAGTGTTCATGTTGTGCATGGCGTCGTCGTCGTGCTGATAGCCGTAGTCGCCGTAAAGATCGCAGGCGTCGTCGTCGGCTCCGTCGCACTGTCGTCCATTGACGCATGCCTGACACTGTGACGCGTGGTGTACCTTCTTTTTTCCCTTCTTCTTCGGCTGATGAGGGCGGCGGCTAGTGGAAGCGGGGGTATCGGCGGCATCTGTGATAACTCGAGAACGTCCTTTCTTCTTAGTGGAAGGACCGGGCGTCGGATCGCGTCGGCGCGTGGGAGCGCGTGGAGGTAGAGTAGACATAGGAGGAATTGCAGTAGCAAGATGGTGATCCTCAGAGGCATGTTTACCTCGGCAGTGGATGCAGCGGTTGTAACGATGAGGGCGTTGGTTGGCGGCATTTGTCATACTGCGGGTCGTAGGTCGTCGAGCAGGCGGAGTGTCGTGTCGTCGAGTAGTGGGGACAGGAATATTCCAGACTCCGTGGCGAATAACGGTGGTGGTTGGGGGTGATGCGGATCGAGGAGGAGGAGGAGCCTTCTTATCTCGTTTCGGTTCTTCCTCAATGAGATCGCCTGTTGTACGGATTCGGCGATGAAGATCGAGATCACTGATCGCATTATTGATCTGCGCAATGTGGTCGCTAGTGAGTTGATGCAAGGGAACTCCATCTGCGAATTCGGCTGTAGTCCATTCTGTGTCTCCTTGGATACTGGACAAGAGGTCTCGGATCTTTCCGGTGAGGCACCAGATTTCTCTCGATTTACGATCTGTCTCCATAATGCATCTAGTTGCTCGGTGTCGGTCGGGTGTAGCTTCGGTAGCGCGAAACCAATGGTTGACAGCGATGCGGTTATTCTGATCATGGGGCTGTATTTTTAGTCCAAACCTTTGATCATCAATACTTTCTATAGCAAGGATGATATAACGTTCGATGTCAGCTGTGAGAAGTCGTCGTAATAGATCTATCGCCAGTTGATCCAGGTTTCCTCCTTTCGGATGAACGTCTTCCCAGTATAGTGATGTAACGTTTACGAACGTTTCGATTAAATCGGCACAATGATAATTGTACTGATCTCGGGCTTGACCGGCAAGGGTAGTGGCGGTTCGGAAGTCCATGAGAAGTCGCCAGACTCGGGCTATCCTTTCTTGGTCAAAGACGTTGACTTGTAGTCTAGCGACGTTACAGATCAGAGTGACGCGATCTCTAACCTTGGTGTAAGTAGTAATTCCGTGATAACTGAGATAGAGATCGGGGGTGGTTCGTATGATGGAGCCAGCCATATCGCGGTTAGTCCCATCTGTACCGTGACTCTGGTCGTTGCCTCGAATAGATTCGTTATGAGGTTGAGTCGAAGCGTGACCGGCAGATACCGTCTCTCTATGTAAGGTAACGCTAATGTCTTCAGCGTTTCTAGGTGGGATCGGTCGGCTATTGCGATCTTCCGTAATTCGTCCAGGTACAGCCAGAGTTTCTGATGTTCCGTGATGGGTTTCCTGGGTTTCGGTGGGAGTGACCGGGATCGTCTGAGACGAGGTCTGATCGGAAGATCTGTAGGGAACATCAACGAAGTCGTTCGGGTCAGTGTCTTCTTCGTCGGTGTCGGTGGTATGAAGAACGAGTCGAGGTCGGTGGGGTTCAGTGGTGAGTCGGGTGTCGGTGGTCTCTCCAGCATAGAATTCAGACCAGGGGAAATGCTGAACGGCGTCGGTGGTGTCGTTTCCATTTTGCATAATAACTTGGTATGTGAATGACATTTCAGAGTTTCCTTCGTCTTTTATATTCTAGAAGGAGGTCTTCCATATGCGTCAAGTTATTTTCTGGTTCCCATGTGTTTTCGCTGGTGTCATAGCCTTTCCACTTTACTAGGAATTGTAATTTCCCTCTGAACTTGCGATGTGCAAGCAGTGCTTCTACTTCGTATTCTTTTTCTCCTTCGATTAGATCGGGAGGGGGCCTTGTTTCTGTTATTCCGTGAAAGGAAGTTTCTTTGAACGGCGTTAGTAAGGCGGCGTGGAATACGTTATGAATTTTCCATTGTCTTGGTAGCGTGAGACGATATGTCACTGGTCCTAAGACTTCTTTGATGGAAAAGGGACCTTCTCGTTTAGGTGCGAGCTTTCTGCTCTGATAAGGAATCTTCAGGTTCCTAGATTCTAACCATACTTTGTCATTGACTTTGAACGGTTTAGTCTTTCTCGTTGTTCTTTCCATCATCTTAGCTCGTGCTAGATCATGTGCGGCGAGTGCTTCTTCTCGTGCGCGGAACAGAGAGTTGATGCGATTATCGGCGGTTGGTGTATTTGTCTTATTTGAGACAAGGGGAAGTGCAACCGGGGATGTTCCATACATCAATTGAAAGGGTGATTGTTTCAACGCTTCATGAGTGCGTGAATTATGCGCGAATTGTGCTATTGGTATCATCTTGTTCCAAGTATCTGGTTCATAGGCACAGAATATTCGGAGATAAGCTTCTAATTCGGCGTTATATCGCTCTGTTTGTCCATCGGTTTGTGGATGGAAGGCGGTACTCATTTTATGTTTGATCTTTAATGAGTCCATTATGCCGTTGAAAACATGTGATGCGAACTGTGGTCCTCGATCGGAGATCATGATGTCGGGTAAACCGAAATTTTTGAATACATTCCGAATGTAGAGGTCGGCGGTTTCGTCGGCGGTGATAGTTTTATTACAAGGCATGAGAATTACTCCCTTTGTAAGTCCTTGATCGACCACGATAAAGATAGAATCAAAACCGTCACTTATGGGTAAGTCGGTTATGAAATCCATGGTTATTTGTTGGAAGGGTCGGTGTGCGTGAGACTTGATTGGCATCAGGGGTGCGGCGGTAGGGTGAGTATTTGATTTCATTTGTTGACATGCCGTGCATCCGTCAATAAACTGTTTAACCATTTTAGACATTAATGGCCACCAGTAATATTCCTTTAATAAGGCTAGTGTTTTGAAGAAACCGGGGTGTCCGCTTGTTGGTGATTCATGAAAATCTCTAATAATATCTCGGCGAAGATCGGTGTCAGGAGGGATAAAAGATTTCCCTTTGTATAGGATTAATTCGTTGTCGAGGGTCCAATCAGAAAGGGCTGTTCGTAAAGGCGGTGTTCCTTTTTCTTTTAGGCATTTCTTGATTGATTCAGCGAATTCATCTTTGACAGTTATTTCTATTGCTCTGTCACGGAGATCTTCGGCGATCGTGCGAACAAAGAGTTCTTTTGGGAGCATTGTTATTAACTCTTCTGGTTCATCTTTTGTCATATGATCGGGTCGGCGGGATAAGGCATCCGCTATTATTAGTTTTGCTCCAGGAACATGCGTTAATTTAATATTAAATCGAGACAAGTCGTTCCACCATCGTGCTTGGCGGTTTGTAAGACGTTGTGGTTCTCGATAGTAGAGTAGGTTCTTGTGGTCGCAATGAATAATGACAGGGTGTTCTGCTCCTTCAAGCAGGTATCTCCATTCGTTGTAAAGAGCGTAGTAAATGGCGAATAACTCTCGGTCGTAGATTTGCCATTGTGTTTCAGTCGGTGTTAAAGCGTGGGATAGGTATCCGCATGGGTGTAAGTCGCCATTGTCATCTTTCTGCATAAGAACTGCTCCGATAGCGTGGTCTGATGCGTCCGTTTGTAGAATGAAGGGTTTGTTAACATCGGGCATCATTAAGACAGGCGCGGATGTGAAGCGTTCTTTTAATAGATCAAATGCGACTTGGCATTCTGCGGTCCATGTCCATAATTTGTTTTTCTTTGTTAGGTCGTGCAGGGGTCGTGCAAGATGGGCGAATCCGAAAATAAACCTTCGATAGTAATTTCCGAATCCTAAAAAGGATCTAACCTGTTTAACGGTAGAAGGGGTTGGCCAGTCCCTGATTCCGGCAAGTTTGATCGGGTCCATTTTTATTGTATTTTTGGATATGACGGTGCCTAGAAAATCAACTTCTTTGGCAGCGAATTTACACTTTTCAAGCTTGAGGTAAAGATCGTGTTTTTGTAATCGTTCAAGTACTTGTTTTGTTCGAATCTCGAGTTCTTCTTTAGTGCGCGCGTGTATTAGCATGTCATCCATGTAGATGACGAGCCATCCTTTTTCTGTAAAATCCCTGAAATAATCGTCCATCATAGCTTGGAACGTTGCTGGTGAATTTCGTAATCCAAAGAACATGACGTTAGGTTCAAATAAACCTCGATTGGTGATAAAGGCGGCTTTCCATCTGTCAGATTCTTTGATTTGAACGTTATTGTATCCCCAACGGATGTCCAATTTCGTAAAGTATTCCGAATCCTTGAGTTTAATCATAAGATCGGAGATAAGGGGTAATGGATATGCGTTTGGTTTAGTGTATTCGTTCAAATATCGATAGTCTTGGCAGGGTCGTAATTTTTGTGCTTCTTTCTTCTCTACAAAGAAGAAAGGTGATGCCTGCGGCGATTTCGATGGTCTGATGTAGCCTTTTTCAACATGTTCTTTGATCCATTCATCCAGTGTATTCTGCTGTTTCGGAGATAAGGGATAGATTTTTCCTCTTTTTGGTATGAAATCATCGCGAAGTTCTATCTGGTGATCCCAAGATCGGCTTTCCGGGAATCGTTCACTTGCTTTTTTCTCGAATACATCTTTCCATGCCGAGTATTCAGGAGGGAGCGTGTAAACCTCCTCTGTTTGATGGTATTTGTGTTCCATTTGTTGAGCTGGTGTATATCGTGCGATAGTTACTTGGTCGTATTCGTCTTCTGACCAGCTTCCTATATCCTCAAATGTATGCGTATTCCATCTGTGATCTGTCATCTGTGATCCTTTGTGTGACATCAAATATCCGATGACGAGATTTTCTTCCCATTCAGGCATAGCTATTCTGTCGATCTGTTGACAGATGCTCCGAAGTGATGCCTTGATTTTGTCCTGTTCAGAGTCTCGGAACTCTAGAGTCTTTTCTCTCCAATTTACGTCAGGGTTATGCTTCTCTAACCAAGGAAGCCCCAGTATAACCGTTTGTTTTCCTATTGCTGATACGTAAAACCATTCAGTCATGCGTTTTCCGTTCATTTCGAAGGTGATTAGACATTGTTCATCAATTTCTCCTTCTTTGTTTATGGTGCCATCGACGTTATAAACTCTAATTGGTCGTAGAGTTTTTCGTTTTCTCCATTTGTGTGCTATCCTTTTGTCGATAAATATCCCTTCGGCTCCGCAGTCGACAAGGGCAACGAGGTTTTCAGTGTTGTTTTCAGTTTCAACTTTGATAGGGACAGATAATCTTCGTTTTGAAATAGATTGTACTGTTACATGTGATATATCGAGAGTTGAATCTGGTGTGTCTGAGACTTCATCCACTGTCATGAGTCCCACTGTCAAAAATCCTCGTTATCATCGGCAAGAGATAGTAATAGATCATTCTTTTCGTCGGTTGACATCCCTTTCATCAGCGCTCGGATGTTCTTGGTGTAATTTGGTTTAGACTCTCGGACTTCTTCTTCTTCCCAATTTCCGTCACCATCATTTGATGTGGCTCGAATGTGACGTTTGGGCGTGAATCCTCTTTTCCTCCCTCCTTTAAATCGGCCTTTCCCTTTGTTTCTTTTCTTCTTCGGGCATTGTCCTGACATGTGTCCTTTGATTCCGCAGATAAAACATAAACCGTCTTTGATGTAGCGTTCTCTTTCTTCTTTGGACATGGATCTGATCATAAGTTCTAGTTCTGGGTCTTCTTCTTGTTCTAGAAATTTATGATCGATCTGCATAGCCCATGATTCGTCGTTGTGAGAGGATGATGAATGACCATTTCCAGATCGAGGAGAGTAAGCGTATGAACGGGTTCGGATGTTGTCGAGTTTGATAGCAATGTCGTACCAATCTTGTAACGTTTTTGGGTTCATGAGCATTGCTTTTTCGAACTCGGGTGCTGTAAGTCCTTTTCCGAACATATGGAATGCTGCTTCTCCTTCGATTCCTGCTTTCGTGATTTGTTCCTTGAACTGATTGACGTAATTAGGCAAGGTCATTTGTTTCTTTCCTTTCATGGACGATCTGTTCTGTAGATTGAGAATTTTCGTGTATGCATTTCCGCTTGGATCAACTTCTCCCCAATCCGTCAAGAATGATAGTTTGAATGCTTCCCAGTCATCGAATAAAGCGGGTCTTGTGACGCCTCCTTCAACGGTAGCGCGTGATTTTCGTAACTCCGCTAATTTATTCTTTTTCCACTGTCTAGCTCCATCTGAGATCTTGTTCAGGGCAGCAAGGATCTTTAAACGGTCTGTATTCATCCTTTCAGGATTCATGTCAAAGAAGATTTCGATATCTTCTATGAACGTATTGGCATCCTTTCGCTTCCCCTTAAATTCAGGGAGATCTCCGATGAGACTAGGGGTTCGTGGGTTGGGTGTAGGGTCTGTGCTTCCTCCAGACATTCTTGGTGATGGTGGGGGTGATGGATCTCTGCGTGGTGGAGTTGGATCGGGTTTAGGTTCGTCTACTTCGATTCTGTCAGGGTCAAACGGGTCTTCTTCGTCCTTTTCTTCTTTAGGGTTCGAAGGACCTGGTTCGGGATTGGTCGGTCGTTGGGCAGGTGTTGGTGTCGTTCCAACTGAAAGGTCACTGAGAAAATCAAGAGATAGATCGGGTTTTTGATCTGTTTCTTCTTCTTTCTCGGATTCACTATCGTTTAGGCCAAATTTTGCTTTCTTTTTGCCTTTTGTAGTTGTCTGTATGGAAAGGAGAGTTTTCGGTCTTAAGTTTTCCGGTAGAGCATCAACAGTCCCTTTTATCCAAGTAGGGGTGTTGAAGTATTCGTTAGGGACAAAGTCTTGTGTCTCGGATGCTATCCAACGTTCTGTGAGGTGATCGAATCTGATGTGTTGTTCCTGAAGATATAGATCTGCGAAGTAATAGTATGATTCGTTCGGAGGTCTAGTTTCTTTTTGTGGTATCCAGAATTCTTGTTCTTTTACTGGATTCCCTCCTGTATCTTCCCAGATTCGTTTTGCACCGTTTAGTCTGACGTAGTATCCGTCAAGAACGTAGTTCCCTTTACGATCTCGTGTAGCTCTATTTGGTGGAGCTCTCCAATCCGTTTTGACAACGTGGCCAGTAACCTACGGGCTGGCTTTCCGGAAGTTCGTCGAAGTGTGTGTTATCAAACGCCAATGAATCGATGTTCAGGCTTATTGATAAGTTCGACTTAATTGTTACGAACTCGTTAATCTCAACCTAAGTTGTAACGACAACTCTAGTCACGATTACAAGTCTTAAGTCAAACGTTAAGATTATAAGTTCAATACTAAGTCAAGACGTTGACTTAGGATCTGAGGACGATTGTGGTAGATGAGTTTAAGAGCAAGGTTATATTGTCAGACGACAATAAACAGCTAAGTCGAACTTAGGGTTCGACTCTAGAATACATGCGGTACTTATACTAGCAAGTACAATAAGACGTACTAATTAGTGAATAATGGTAAGTACGGAAGTAAGTATAAGGACGGCGTCATATGTGGAACAAGGGATGGTATAAGTAAGGAAACGAGCTTGTCCGTATGAATCGAGCATAAAGGAGATGACAAGTAAGGTAGGCATAAAGAAATAAACATGTCCGACGTATCATGTAAGCATAATGCGGGAGTCCGTACCGTGTTGTAACACGGATATCCAGCCGAATAACACGATTAACAGATGGATAGCAGGAATCCTCCTCTTCGACTTCAAACTTCGCCACGTCTCCGCAAAGAAGCACACTCCCGCCGACGGATTATCTAGGCGCCGAGCATCCGAAGAGGACGAGCCTCCAGACGACTCCGACCCGGACGACTGGATTGACGAAGCTAACGCATTCTGTATCGAGGCCGCCAACTGGACTTTCAAGCCGCACCTCACCGCCGCATGCTATGCCACCGGAACTGACGGCCCCGACATATTCTCCCGATCCGAAAAACAGCTAGCCCGAGACGCCGACATACTCAGGATTGAAGCCTACCTCAAAAACCCGCAACGGCCGCCCGACATGTCAGCCGATCGATTCCGACAATGGCTCAACAAGGCCAAGCGATTCTTTATTCAAGGCGACCGGCTCTGGTACCGAGACGATCACCGCCGACACAAGCTCGTCATCCTCAACGACTCCAAGCGACTACAGATCATACAGGAAGCACACGATGACACCGGACACAAAGGCATCTTCGCGACTCGTGCTCGTATCCGAGACCGTTTCTGGTGGTCCTCCCTTGACTACGACGTTAAATGGTACGTCCGGACGTGTCATAACTGCCAGATCCGAAACGCCCAACGCCTACACATTCCGCCGACTGTTCCAGAGCCCGGAGGTCTCTTCCGAATCGTACACATGGACACCATGAAGATGCCAGCGTCCGGCGGATTTACCTACATCACGCAAGCAAGATGCTCCCTCTCCGCATGGCCCGAATACAAAATGCTCCGCTCCGAAAACGCAACAGCTATCGCCAAGTTCATATTCGAAGATATTCTCTGCCGCCACGGAGCCATAGAAGTCATTGTCACCGACAACGGAACGCCATATGTAGCTGCTCTAGAAGTCCTCCGCCACCGATACGGTATCAACCACATCCGAATATCCCCGTACAACTCACAGGCCAATGGCATCGTTGAACGCCGACATTTTGACGTCCGAGAATCTCTCATCAAAGCAGCCGACGGCAAAACCGAGAAGTGGAGTCAAGTCGCGCCATCCGTATTCTGGGCCGAGCGCATTATGATACACCCATCTACCGGCTACAGCCCATACTTCATCGCCCACGGAACCGAGCCGACGCTGCCCCTCGACATCTCGGAAGCCACTTACCTTTGCCCGCCGATTACATCTGAGCTCTCGAGACAGGACTTGCTCGCCCACCGTGCCCGACAGCTACAGAAACGTCCGGCCGATCTCAAAATCATCCGCGACAAAGTCTACAAGTCCCGGCTTAACGCCGTTCGCAAGCTTGAGCAGCGCTTCCAGCATACGATCAAGAACTTCCGCTTCAAGAAGGGAGATTTAGTCCTCGTCCGTAATAACAAGATCGATATGGAACTCAATCGTAAAACAAAACCCCGGTACCTCGGACCGATGGTCGTTATCCGGAAAACCCAAGGAGGATCGTATATACTCGCCGAGACCGATGGAACCCTTTCTAAGTTACGGTACGCAGCCAAACGTTTAATTCCTTACCGATCACGCAGTATTGCACCGGGTGAGCGGCTTTCACAATTACTTAATAGATCCGATGAGGAGCTTTATACGATGACACACGACTCGCCCGACGAAGCCTCCCTCGCTGACGGCGATGGTGATGGTTTCATTGATGAGGCACTAACGGAGGTCGATGACCTACCCGAGTCTGAACTCTGAATGCTCCGAGGATATGCATATAGTTTTCGCTACAAAGTACAGGTACATTCGTTTAATCACTTCTTATTACAGGAGCCCGCGACGAGCACCGAACCCGAGTCCTCCGAATCCTACGCCTTGCCCTTGCCCTTGCCCTTGCCCTTGCTCTTCGCCTGGGGAACCTCCTCGGCCATCTCCTCCCTTAGCTCCTTCATGTCTGCCTGCAGGTCCTCCACCGACCGCTTGTAAAGGTCCTGGAATCTCGTCAGCTTCCTCTCCAGCCTGCCGATACGATCCTCATAGCCCGCCTTCGTCTTACCCGCTCCCGAACCGCCTTCAGAACCCGTCTCCACGTCACCGGCCTCCTTCAGATCCGTCTTACTACGCCTACGCGGAGGTTGCTCCTCCGGACTACTCCCAACCTCGATCTTCCGTTTATCCGACCGAGACGGCGTCTTCACCGACGAGCCCGATACCCCAAGTGCGCCTACACCTCGCGCCAAAGACGACGGAATGCTCTTAGCAGCCGACGACGCGACGCTTGAGGATCGCACGACAGGAGCATCCGCACCAGGCATGGCGCACCTTACCTTCTTCGCTCGACAGAGATCGCATGCCGTATGATCACCGGAGAAGACACAGGCCTTATTCAGCCTTACGCAAGTTTCGCAGCGCTGCGATTCGGGCATCAGCTGAGGGACCGCGACATAGTCCATCACCAACGTACCTGTTGAAGGGAAATCAACTCTGAACCGACAGCCGGAGCGACCTTACTGCGTGTAGTACGAGGCCTCGGCGCAGGTCTCTTGAAATTGACGACTGGCACTTCTGGGACAGTTTGACGGCCAGCAGGCGCACCCGCATGCGACGACCTTTCTAGGACGCTACTTCGCGCAACCGAACCGGAACTGATATGGCTCGCAGAGTCCTCTGGACGCAAACTCGCCCCGGAGGAGGACCTTGCCAGGTTCACCGTTGTACTAAGTTCTCGTAGACCGACGCCGAGCTTATCGTACTGGACGAGGCCATCCGTGATGACTGAAACAAGCTTTGTCATTGACCCCGCATCTGCAAGCTCCCGGCTATACGTCCGGATCTTCTCCTGGACACGATTAGTTTCCGCCAACGACAACGTACCCCTTACTCACCACGTCGTTCTTCGCCAGCTCTAGCCATTTCCGGACATCCCCCTCATTGCTCAAGTTTACTTCCCCCTCTGGCACATCCAGCAACCGCTCGCCAAACGCCTCGACGTGCTTGTCCAGCTTGCGCGCTATCAGCTTCGTGACACTGCTCCCACCGCCTGCGGATACGGCCGACATGATTGTAGAAGAGGAAGAGAAGAACCCACCCTCCACTCCCCTCTATCTCTTATCGCCCTCTTATCTCCTCGGACCTGACCAGGAGGTCAGTATTAAAAGACCCCGGGAGGTGTAACGAGCCAGTTCCGGCTACGTTGGAACCGAACACCGAAGCGCACCGCATTCCGATTCTCGGCATCACATCACGCATCACGGAAGCTTCCGAAGTCAAACCTTCGCGCCAACGACCTTCGGCCACATTCCGACAGGGCCATTCCCGCAACTTGAGCGATATTCGAACGCAACGGGGCACCTAGACGCGCACGGACCAACGGACTCGGAGGAAGGCTCGTCGCAGGTAAGCCTCATGTCCTCGTAGTATATATACGGCATTGTCTGTAGTAGTTGGACATCGAATATACAGCCGGTCTCACTTCCGCTCTCTTTCTCGTTCCCTTGCGTCCGATTTCCGTTCTCCTTCTCGCTCGGTGACTCGGTCACCGTTCCGTTCCTTCTCCTTCGCTCTCGGCACTCTATCGCACTTAAGCACATCGGTCAGACCTCCGTAGCCCCTTTGGCCGAACACTGTTCCACGTCGGCCTTCTCTTTATTGTTTCACCGGTCACTCCCCTTTCTTCCTTAATTACGGCAGGCACCCCTGGAAAGGAGAACCGACTATACCCAAAGAAGGGAACGCATCAATCAATGATTTCATCGAAAAACTCCAAAACATACGAGAAAATGCCGCTAGCGCAATAAGAAAATCCCAAGAAAAAATGATACAAAATTATAATCTAAGAAAGAAATCACCCATAGATCATAAAGAAGGAGACAAGATATGGCTAGAAGCCACAAACATCAAAGATGCTAGACCATCAAAGAAACTCTCCGCTAAACGATATGGACCATTCAAAATATTAGAAAAAGTCGGACAAGCTGCGTACAGAATAGAATTACCAGAAACATGGAAATTGATTCACCCTGTATTCCATGAGTCCCTTCTCACACCATATACCATACCAAAGTTCCCGAGTCAAAAGAAACACCCCCCGCCACCCCCTGAGGTGATTGGAAACGAATTAGAATATGTCATTGAGAAAATTCTTGATTCCAGAAAACGCAAATGTGGGAAGTCTTCTCATGTCGAATTTCTGATCAAATGGAAAGGCTATGACTCAGAACACAATGAATGGGTAACAAAGAAACATGTTCACGCACCAGAACTTGTTGCAGAATTCCGAAAAAGGTATCCCCTGAAGGTATATTAACCCCACCTTCAACCAAGGAAAGACAACGAGCTGCACTGGCACCATTCGTTAAAAAACCTCGCTTCTATTTCATCTCTGAAACATTCTCCTCCTTTTATCTCGCAATGGCCACCAACCCCTCTGCCGCCGCCACCCTCACCAAAACCCTCTCCGCCAGCACCTTCGTCTCCCACCTTCACACCATCATTGCTGAATATTTCGGCTTCTGTTCCAATGTCCGGATGGCAGCCACCTACGACATCCCCCTCACCACCACCTCCGAGGAACGAGACGTCTTGAGACGTACGGCACAAATGGTAGTGGATGAGAACGCCCGGATCGACCTCGTCATTGAGGCCCTTAAAACAATCAAAACGTATAACGACAACTTCATCCGAGCCCACGACCCCGACCATCCCTCGATCTCCCGTAGCCGCTGGTGACTCCCACCAGGCGAGGTCTTCTCAAACCTCGTCGCCAGTAACAATTTCGCACTCGGCACCGCCCACGATCTTGACATCGACGAGCTCACTGACCTAGAGCTCCTAAACTTCGCAGATCAGGTATCTAGCACAACCCCTAACTCCCCCGCATTTACCCAACTCTTACACGACGTTTTTGGTAGTGATTCCGAGGAAGAAATCGTTGTGGACAACGATTCTTGGGAGGGAGATAATGTTATGATCATGTACTAGTATTACTCTTATGGACTATAGTTTACTTCGTATGACTCACTATACCAGTCATATCACACAGCCCCCCCATTATCACTTTTACTCACTCTGACTCATATACAATACTACGTATGACTCAGTACCCACATATGACTCATACCTTAGGAGTATATAAACCCCAGTAGCTACGCTGTACTTCCCTAGCTTTAGCAATCTACTGCATACTCCGAATAACCCTCAGAGTCTGAACCTCTATTACCTTCCAACCTTTTGCTCACCGCTTAACCTTGGAACCTAATACGTTCTTCCACTTATACGCTGCCACTACCCAGCCTAAGTGTTGACCGCCGTTACAGTCTACGCGAGAGCGTGTCCACAGCATGAGCAGGTGCAATAGCTTACCTATCGCAATATGATCTTAGCACTACCCTTCGGCGTAGTAGTGATAGTAAGAGGAAGAGAATGGATTGTCCTATTCTACGATACAGGACAGGTTTATATACTAAGAGAGAACAAATATGTGTCTACATATGTGTAAGCGTATAGTATAGATGAGAAGATATGGCGTGCTAAGCACACCATAAGATGTGATCATGAGTCTATCATGATGTCACTATGATATCATAATGAAGTCATTATGATGTCATCTCTATGTCATACATAAAGGATGACGCGAGCGATATGAGTAACATTGATTGTAGTCAATCAGTAGTTAATCATTCTATAAATATAATTCTATACTTAACACACCCCTTCACTTAGATATCCTTTATTTAAAGTCTATGATGTTCTCATCATAGAAGGGATCTATATCCGATTCCTGTTGATCAATAAGATCATTAAGAAGTTCCATCAACTTCTTGTGTGATAGACGATCAATACCATCTAATTCAAGATTTTGCCAATCAAGAATTAATTTCGTCAAATCACGAATTTCCTCAGACTCTAATTTATCTGGTCTTTTAATTAATGCATTTGTAGAAATCGGATATTCTTCTAAGGAAAGTCCCAATCGTTCTCTAAAGAATTTGACCTTTTCAAAGGATAAATTCTTAGTCATGAGATCCGCATTCTGCTCGTTGGTTGGTATGTATTCGAGGACTACCTTTTTAGTCTCGATCAACTCGCGAACGAAATGATAACGAATATCAATGTGTTTAGAACGATGTTCTTGTGCAGGATTTTGTGCCCAAAATATAGCGCCTTGGTTATCCACGCTAAGTAAGATGCTTTTAATGGGTGCACCTATTTCATAAAATAGATTTTCAACCCATGCAATCTGTCTTGCAGCATCTGATAAAGATATGTATTCTGCTTCAGTCGAAGACAGAGCTACAGTCTTTTGTTTTCTACTCGTCCAAGCAACCGCACCACCAGCTAACATTAAGACATAACCGTTTATAGATCGTCGTGTATTACGATCAGCGGCCCAGTCTGCGTCAGCATAGGCTCTAAATTTATTATTGCCTTTGGCGCTGTAAATGATTTTGACGTTTAAGGTATGAGCAATGTATTTGACTATATACAAGGCTTTTTGAATATGTTCTTGAGACGGGTTTGATGAAAATTGGGACATCAAAATTACTGCATAGATTATATCAGGTCTAGTTCCTAAGGCGAGATATAGAAGGGATCCTATTATCTGTTGATAATAAGAACGTTCCTGTGGTGTGCATTCTCCTTCATTTTTTATAGGAGCATATCCAGCAGGTAACGGTGTGCGTACAGACTTGCAATCTTCAAGTCCAAATCGCTTGACAACCTTCAAGGCATAAGGACCTTGATCTATAACTAAGAATCCTAAATCACGGTTGTAATTGACTTGGATTCGTAAATACTCTTTGATCTTTCCAAGATCACGACATTCCCACATCTCCATAAATTTCTTTTTAATGGATACGATGGTGGAATCGTCATTTCCCATAAAGAGTATATCGTCGACATACAATATGCATATCGTGATGGTATTCTTGCCTTTACGAACGTAAACGCCAGAATCAGACAAGCATCGCTCGAAATGCAACGATTTCAACGATTTATCAGCTTGTTTATTCCAGGCATATGATGCCTGTTTCAATCCATATATGGCTTTCCTCAGCCTATATACTTTAGATTCTTGTCCTTTTACAACGAAACCTTCTGGCTGGGCCATGTAAATATCTTCATCAAGATCGCCATATAAGAAGGCAGTTTTTACATCTAGGGCTTGTATATCCCAATTTTCAAGCACTGATGTGGCCAGAAGTATTCGGATTGTTTCATATCTCGCTACAGGCGAGAATGTTTCGTCGTAATCTAATCCGGGACGTTGACTAAAACCTTTAGCTACGACGCGAGCTTTTTTGCGTCCATCGGTTTTTAAGTCGAAAACCCAACGACATCTGATTAGGTTTCGTCCTTTTGGAAGATCAACTAACTCCCAAATATCTCTAGATTGAAGAGATTTAAATTCGTCATCCATTGCAATCTTCCATTGTTTATACAATTGAGGATTATTGGAGCGCATTTTAGATATATCTCTATAGTCATATGGAATATTATCAACAAGGGGGACAGCCGCTTTTAGAAGGAAATGAAGAAATTCATTCCCAGATTCATTAATCATTCGAGTTAAATGATCATGTTCCACAGTTTTTAATTCAGATTTTAAAGCAAAGATTTCTTTGAGTAGAGAAGCAGATTCATTCATTCTATCAGGGTTCCTGTCTGCTGACGGTGGATCCTGAGTTGAAGAACTCGGAGTTTTATCTTTTAACTGCTCTCGTAAAGCATCTCGCTTTTGCTGAATTTCCGCTTCTATTTGTGCAGGAGTTTTATCTCCATACGTGTTGTCTCTTTGTACCCTTGGAACTGGAAAACGACCAGAACGGCGAGGACCTATTTGTACAGAGGGTGGACCAGGATCAGATATGATCGGTGGAGGAGGTCTAGGTCTCTGAGCAAATTCTCTAAAACGATCTCTTTGTCGTTGTTCAAATTGATCAAATTCTCGATCCGTCATAAATGGGTTTTCTATTTCATCACGATCTCTTTGATTCAAAGAGAAGGGATTATCTTCATCCATAGGACTACGAGGCGAAGGTGGCCTAGATACATATGGTATCGGTGTTATAGGTCTAGAAGGAACAGGAGTCTCCTCTTTTATTTGTGGAGAGGGAGTACGTCTAAAGGGTTCAGGAGTTTTACGTTTCTTAAACATATCACTCATTTGACGTTTGAATTGATCTCGTAAACGAGACTGTTTATCAATTCCTTGACCCTTTTTCCAATCATCGCGTTGTCTACGATAATTGTCACGTCTTTCTTGTTCTCTTTCTTCCCTTTGCCTTCGGATATTATCATCTAAGAAATCTCTTCGACGATCGGCAAATTCATCACCGTCATCATCATCGTTTGAATCATCAGAAGGGTCTGACTGCTGTCGATCAGGAGATGCACCCCTTCGATCCAAACTTGGTGAGCGTCTACGGCTCGGAGAACGTCTACGGTTCTCTGGGAGTAAGTCATCTAAATCCAAATTTTGTGGAGGACGGTTAGGTTCCTCTTGAGGAATCGCCTCCCAGATCGGACCAAGATCTTCAGTAATTATATCTGCAGTCTTTCCTTTGCGCGGAAACCTGTTTTCAAAGAATGTAGCCTGGGAGGATATGACCAGTGTGTTTGTCGACGTCATGAACCTATAGCCTTTGGTTCCTGATTCATATCCTACAAAAGTGCATAAAACAGATTTCTCGGACAGCTTATCCGGTCTCCGTTGATCAGGGATAAATACCCAGGCTTCACATCCAAATACTCGAAAGTATGATACGTCTGGTTTTTTATTAAGAAGATTTTCCAGAGGGGTCTTCCATTTAGTCCGTTTTAGGGGAGTGCGGTTGTACACATGCACAGCCGTTCTGAATGAGAACTCCCACCAAGATTTCGGACATCCTGCGTCTAATCGCATAGCCTCAGCTTTGTCTGACAAAGTCTGATTCATGTGTTCAACGCGACCATTTTGTTGTGGGGTGTAAGGAGCTGTCTGTTGATGTTTAATTCCTTTGGATTTAAGGAATTCTTCAAAGGCTTTATTTACAAATTCCCCCCCTCGATCAGAACGGAGGTGAGAAATAGGTTGTTTAGGATCTACAAACTCATTATACCATCCGGTAAAATATTCTAGAGTTTGATCTTTGGTTTTTAATAAACCAATCCACGTATACGAGGTGAAATCGTCAACGATAACACCAATATATTTGTATTTGTGGTAAGATATGGCCGGTACGGTCATAAGATCCATATGGAGTAACTCAAAGGGACGAGTAGCTCTCTTTGAAGACAGTTTATAAGGTTTTGCCTTCATTTTGCCTTTTAGACAACCTTCACAACGTAGTTTTCCTTCTGGAAGTGTAACTTCTTTCCATCCATTGACGTTTAACGGTATCTTCGAAAAGACTTCATTAGATGGATGACCAAAACGTTTATGCCAGGTCTCATAGTCTAATAATTTTTCTATAGACTCTGCGTTTGGTTTCTTTGTCGGTCTTCCAAGAATCAATTTAGAATTCCTGTTGGCTAAGCCAGGACCGGAAACCAGTGTAGGATTCATTATAATAATCCTACCTCGAGCGTAAACTAATGTATCATCGGGCATAAGATAATGTCCTTCGATACATGTTCTACCCGAGTCTGTAAAGGAAAAGACTACCATCTTTTCATCTTGTTTACAAGTCAATCCTTGTCGGATTAATCTGCCGTTTGAAATCAAGCGTGCAGTTGCCCGTGGCATATATAGGACAGGGAAGAGCTTTACGAGTGTTGTTTCTCCTGTGGATAACTTGTGTTCAAGAATAACTGTGCCAAGTCCCTCAAGACGATCTAAACCATTAGCAGTTTTAACACTGTGGTTTTCATTTGCAGGAAATTCTCTGTATTCAGAGAAATCTTTCCTACTAAAGGTAAAGTGATCGGATGCACCGGAGTCACACATCCATAGTGTTTCTCCAGTACGTTTCTCAACACATTCCGGACAGGGACATGTTGGATGTACTTTATCTTTAAATTTTCTTTTATTGACTGCTAAACACGTAAAAGGTTTCTTAAACATGTTACCAATATTATATGATCGTTCGATCATATTTGCATTATAAATGGCAGTGTCACGCGACTTATCTCTTACGAGGCAGGTTTCGTCTAAATTTTCTTTATAATTTATACTATCATATAGTACAGATTGTTCAAAGAAGGAATTTATTGTACAACAATGATGTCCCAATTTAGGGAACACCATTTTCATCGCTGCCTCTATAAAGAGAAAGTTAGCCATTTCTAACTTCTTAATGGTTTCATACCATTGTTCGCCGTTATCTTCATAGTAATAATCGTCATAATATAGTTCAGCTTCCTGATCTATATCCATATTTTTGTAGTCGATATCGTCTGACAATATCCCCATTCCTCGGTTCGATTTATAGGACTCAAAGTCCTGTTCGTCCTTTTCTCTTTGTTTGCCTTTGCTAGAGCCGGCAACTGGCTCAGTAATGTCATAAGGCCCAATACGGGCGACGGTATGTGCAGAACTCATAGTATGTTCTGCGGCTTTGGCAGCCTTCTTCTCGGCTGCATCTGCCTTTCGGCGTTCTCGGTTTCTCTCCCAGTTAGGACCACGTGTTTGGCCCTCAACTTTACCCGGCCAATTTTGATTTGCCGGAGGAGCAGTAGGAGCTGGTGTCTGAGCGCCTTGTGGAGGCCTAGAATAAGGCCTCCCCCCACGTCCACGACCTGCTCCGCGGCCACGTCCGTGAGCACGTCCTCGTCCTCGACCACGTACTTGTTGCCATGGTTGCTGCTGTTGTTGCGACGTATTAGCCGTCGCGGCAGATTCAGGGTGCCTTCGGCGCCACTCATTCTGTATTAAGGGAAGTATCCCTTGGATCGTAAGATCCGATGGTTCTGTTGTGGCAAGAACCACAGCGGCAAAATTGTCCCAATGACGGGGGACAGCTGAAAGTACAATCATTGCCTGTACATTTGCAGGCAATGTAATTCCGCTTGATGCTAAGCGGTTTATGATGGCGAGGAGGTCGTTTAAGGATTGTGTGGGATCCTTTTTATCTTGGAATTTCCAATTTATTGCTAATTGGAAATCATTATAAATACCGGCGGATGTTGTTACACCGTATTGTTCTGCTAAGTTCTGCCATAGAACTCGGGCGGAAACAACATGTTCATTGATCTGCTGTATAGTAGCAGTACATTTCATGTTTATGGATCCGAGGATGCGATCATCCTCGACGACCCAATCATCAAAGGCCTTTTTGATAGCCTCTGTTATGATCACGTCAATCTCCACCTACAATGTGTCCACGCTAAGAGCGCTTGACAAAGTAGACTAAGTCCAACGGACAAGTCAAACAATAGGTGAACGAATAAGCTAAGTGATAAGACGACTAGAAGAAGTCTTATCCTTGAGAGCGATAATGAACGGAGTAGAAACGACATTCTTTAGGTGAGATGGGATGTGATATTGATAAAGACAGACTAGACAGTTAAGTCGAACTTAAGGTTCGACGTTACAGTACATCGGTTTATATACATGTACAGAAGCACGGCCTTATCGTAAGTAGAACAAGGGCGATAGCAAGTATAGGTAAAACAGGGGGCATAGGGGATGGTACGCGTATGAACAAGGGGTTGGGCATAGGGTAAACGGAATGGGGATCGATAAGGGAACGAGGTAGTCCGTTTGATGAACATAATGGGGATGCGACGAAGGGGTAGGCATATACGAAAAAGTAAGCATGTCCGACGTGTCATGTAATCATAATGTAGGAGTCCGTACCGTGTTTGTAACACTAGCTCTCCTCTACGTTGTTGACCGCAACAACAATATGCGGGTATCCTCTAGGTGTCGAGGTTATGGCGGGCGTCTTCATCGTCGTAGGGATGATAGCCGGCTGAGTTGTCGACGAAGGCGGCGAAGTCATTCGTCTTGATTCCATCCTCCTGCATTCCAGTTGGTGGGTGTGTCCGTATACGTTTGGACGAGCTCTTCGTTGTTGGCCTCAAGCGAGTTGAGGAGTTTATGGAGAACCTTGAGGCGTCGGTTCTCTTCTTTGAGGAGCTTGATGATGCGCTCCTTTGATTCGTCGTCGGGACGAGGGACCGTTGGTGGTAGGGATGTGGCGGCGAAAAGCCGGACGTGGGACTGGTAGTGGAGGAAATCCGAGATTTCCTGGTGGATGCGGGCGAGACGTTCTCGACCATCGAAGGCGCCGATGCTAAAGGCGGAGGGGGTGGAAGCCGATGCGGCGTTGGAGATGGCGGGGGTCTGTTGGGTCTGTTCTGCGTTCCCTTCCATAGTCGATAAAGGTTGTGTTGGGGAATGAGTGAGCGTCCGAGGTTCTTAAACCTTTCAGCGGTCTGCGTGACGGGCGTGGAAGGTATAAGGTTCTGATGGAGATCTAATTCCATCATGACGTGAGCAACTTCTTCATAAGCGTTACGAGAGAGTTGCTGCGGTTTAGCTCCTTTGGTAAACAGATCTTCTGTCCATGCGGTAGTCCGTCTAGAGGATTCGGCGATCTCTTTAATCCGATCTGCTAGATCTGTTAGGGCGATTGCTCCGATTTCGGTTCTGTTCGTGAGCTCTAAGATATGCTGTGCATCTGGTGCGATCCTGTGAGGGTCAAAGCTGTGATGGATGGCGACAAGATCGTTGGGGTCGTCGTTAAGGATGAATGGAGGGTGTGCTTCATTCCTGACGTCTAAGATTGCTTGTTCGTAGAAGCGTTCTACGTCAGCAGCGAGGATTCGACGTAAGAGATCGACTCCAAATTGGTGGATGGTGCATCCATGAGAGAGTTTGGTGTACCATTCCATACGATCTAAGTTGGTCCAGATTTCTATAAGATCTGCGCAGTGATAATTGTATCGTTCTCGAGCGTTGACGATGATTGCCTTGGCGAGTCTTGCGTCTGAGAGAATGCGCCAGAGTCTGGTAAGTCGTTCCAGTTCCTGAGAATTGATTGGCAGGCCGGAAAGTCTTTTAATGTCGTCAATAGTCTTTCGCATAAGAGCTGAGCTGTTATAATCTGCGAATGTCGTAAAGATCGTCTGAGGTTCAGAGGGAGTGATGTCTGCCAGGATTCGATGACTGCTAGGGCTAACTGGGTTGTTATCATTGCTTCTGTTGCGAAGATCGCCAGTTGATTCCTTGTCGAATTCGGCAAAAGAGTCGGGGTTATGATATATCTTTCGCATGTTATCAAGTATTTTCCTAGCTCTCCTTGTATCTTCATTATGTCTTCCGTTACCTTGATCTTCTGTGGTATCGTGAGGACTCGTAGCTCGGCTTGTTCTGGGTGAATCATCAGATCGATTCTCTTTGTCAGAATCTGAAGCGCTGTGATAAGGAACGAGGCGTGGCCTATTGGGTTTGGTGATCGTTGTCCTTCTGCTAGCATCCTGATTATTGGATGTATCGGGGGATTCGACGGTGGTGGTGGTGTTGTCGTCGTTGTCTGGGTAAAGACTGAGTATATGGGCGGTTCCGGTGATGGCGCTCTCGTCGTTGTTGGCGAGATTGTTGGTGAGGTTCTTGTTGATTCCATGATTCATAGGTGGTTTCTGAGCGTTGTAGGTGTAATCTTTGCTCGTTCAGAGTTTCCTACGTTTCTTATATTCGTCAAGGATATCCTCGGCGTTTGACAAGTTCCTTTGGGGTTCCCAGGTGTTTTCACTTGTATCATAGCCTTTCCATTTGACGAGAAACTGTGATTGACGTCCGATCTTTCGGTGTGCGAGAATAGCTTCTATTTCGTATTCTTCTGATCCTTCTATCAGATCGGGTGGTGGGCGTGTGTCATTAGGTCCATGGAATTCTGTTTCTTTGAATGGTGATAGTAGACATGCGTGGAATACGCTGTGTATCTTCCATTGTTTTGGTAAGTCTAATTGATAGGTGACAGGTCCTAAGACTTTCTTTATCTTGAAGGGTCCTTCTCGTTTAGGTGCGAGTTTACGTGATTGATAAGGAATGCGTAGGTTCTTTGAATCTAGCCAAACCTTTTCTCCTTCTTTGAACGGTTTAGAGTGTTTCATCGTTCGTTGTGCCATTTTGAGGCGTGCAAGGTCGTGTGCTGCCAGAGCTTCTTCTCTTGCTTTGATCAGGAGTCTGATGCGTTCGTCTGCTACAGGGGTAGCTGACTGTTCTGTAACCTGGGGTAGTGCCACAGGGTTAGATCCATACATGAGATAGAATGGTGATTGTTTCAGTTCTTCATGCGTTCTAGAATTATGAGCGAATTGCGCAATAGGAAGTATCTTGTTCCATTTGTCTGGTTCATAAGCGCAGAATATGCGGAGGTATACTTCAAGTACGGCGTTATAGCGTTCCGTTTGTCCATCTGTTTGAGGGTGAAAGGCGGTGCTCATCTTGTGTTTGATTTGTAGTGCACTGGTTATCCCTTTGAAGACTTTTGCTGCGAATTGCGGTCCTCTGTCAGATATCATAATGTCTGGTAATCCGAAGTTCTTGAAAACTTCTTTGATGTAGAGGTCGGCGGTTTCGGCTGATGTAATGGTTTTATTACAGGGACATAGAATTACTCCCTTTGAAAGTCCTTGGTCGACCACGACAAAGATAGAATCAAAACCGTCACTGGGCGGTAGATCGGTGATGAAATCCATAGTAATCTGTTGAAATGGTCGGTGTGCGTGTGATTTAATCGGCATTAGGGGTGCGGCGGTGGGGTGTGTATTAGGTTTCATCTGTTGACAGGTAAGACATCCGTCGATAAAACTTTTGACAAGTGTTGTCATTCTAGGCCACCAATAGTGTTCTCTTAGTAGGCTAAGTGTTTTGAAGAATGCAGGGTGTCCTGCACTTGGTGCTTCATGGTATTCTTTAATGATAGATCGGCGAAGATCGGAGTCCATTGGAACGTATGCTTTATTTTTAAATAGAATGATTCCGTTATCTTCGGTCCAGTCGGTGATAGCTGTGCGGAGGGGCGTTGTTCCTTTCTCCTTTAAGCATCTTCTGATAGTTTCAGCGAACTCGTCGGTTTGAGTTGCATTTTTTACTTGATCTCGGAGATCTTCGGCGATGACTTGAATGAATAATGAGTCAGGGAGCATTGTGACTGTTTCGTCATCTTCTTCTCCATTTGTGTGATCAGGTCGGCGGGATAGGGCGTCCGCTTGAGTTAGTTTTGCTCCGGGTACGTGAATTAGTTGATAATTGTATCTTGAGAGATTATTCCACCATCTTGCTTGTCTAGCTGTGAGGCGTTGTGGTGCGCGGTAATAGGTTAAGTTTTTGTGATCGCAGTGTATAGTGAGTGTGTGTTCTGCTCCAAGCAGTAGATATTTCCATTCGTCAAGGGCGTAAATTATGGCAAAGAGCTCTCGGTCGTAGATTTGCCAGTTTCGTTCGGTAGGCGTAAGTGCGTGTGAGAGATATCCACAAGGGTGTAAGTCTCCGTTTTCGTCTTTTTGCATTAAGGCGGCTCCTACAGCCCATTTAGATGCATCCGTTTCGAGTATGAAGGGTTGGTTGACATCTGGCATCTTTAGTACTGGTGCTGTCACGAAACTTTCCTTTAATGAGTCGAAGGCAACTCTACATTCTAGTGTCCATTCCCATATCTTGTTTTTCTTCGTTAAGTCGTGGAGGGGTCGTGCGAGGTGCGCGAATCCGGATATGAAACGTCTGTAGTAATTTCCAAATCCAAGAAACGAGCGTACTTGTTTAACTGTTGTCGGAGGGGGCCAGTCTCTGATTCCAGCGAGTTTTATTGGATCCATTTTTATCGTGTCTTTTGTGATTATCATGCCTAAGAAGTCCACTTCCTCGGCGGCAAATTTGCATTTTTCAAGTTTCAGGTAAAGATCGTTTTCTTTTAATTTTGCGAGTACTAGCTTCGTTCTTTTCTCGAGTTCTTGTTTGTTGCGCGCGTGTATCAAGATGTCATCCATGTAAATGGCGATCCATCCTTCGTTCATGAAGTCCCTGAAGTAATCGTCCATCATAGCTTGAAATGTTGCGGGCGAATTGCGTAGTCCAAAGAACATAACTGTTGGTTCGAATAGTCCTTTATTCGTGATAAATGCGGCTTTCCATTCGTCTCCTTCTTTGATACGAACATTGTTGTATCCCCATCTGATGTCTAGTTTCGTAAAGTATTGCGATCCTTTAAGTTGTAGCATCAAATCGGATATTAGTGGTAAAGGGTAAGAGTTTGGTTTCGTGTGTTTGTTCAAGTATCGGTAGTCTTGGCAGGGTCTGAGTGTTTTGCTATCCTTCTTTTCGACATAGAAGAATGGCGCTGCCTGCGGAGATTTGGATGGTCGTATATATCCTTTAGCTAGTTGTTCTTTGATCCATTCGTCAAGCGTGTTTTGCTGTAATGGTGATATTGGGTAGATCTTTCCTTTCTTTGGTATGAAATCTTCTCGAAGTTCAATTGCGTGATCCCATGATCTTTGGTCCGGGAATCGTTCTGACGCTTGTTTTTCAAATATCTCTTTCCATTCGAGATACTCAGGAGGTAGTGTAATTTCCTTCTGATCGGTGTTGTACTTGTGTTCCATTTGTTGAGCCGGTGAGTAGCGATTAATCGTGATCTCGTCATAATCTTCTTCAGTCCATCTTCCTATATCTTCAAATGGTGGTTTCCAACTTAGACTCTTCTCTTCTGATCCTTTGTGTGACAACAAATATCGAATTACGACGTCTTCTTCCCATTTAGGCATTGCTTCTTCATCAAGTCGATGCAAGATGCTCCGTATTGATGCCTTCCATTCGTCTTCTTTGGAGTTATGGAACTCCAGAGTTCTATTCCTCCAGCTTATGATTGGGTCGTGCTTCTCGAGCCATGGAAGCCCCAGTATTAAGTTTTGATCGCCAAGCGAAGTGACCAAGAACCATTCGGTCATCTTCTTTCCATTGATATCGATGGTGATCAAACACTTGTCAGAAATTTCTCCATTCGTATTATATGTGCCGTCAACGTTCTTGACTCGGATCGGTCTTGTGAGTTTCTTCTTTCTCCATTTATGCGCGATTGATGAATTAATAAATAAACCTTCTGCACCGCTGTCGACCAGTGCAGTCATTGATTCAGTGTTGTCTTCGGTTTCAACTTTGAGAGGAATAGATAATCGATTGCTTGAGATAGAACGTACTATTACAGGTGATATCGAAAGATCGTCCTTTGGAGTTGAATCCGAAGTTATGGGACAGGCATCCACTGACATGTGTCCCACTGTCAAAAATCCGGTTTATCTGCGTTGATAAGGAGGTTGATACGTTGATCTGGAGAGAGTTTCTTCAACATAGCGCGTATTGTTCTGTCGCTAGTGTCTTCTTCTTCTTCTAGTTCTTGCTGGCTAGACTCTTCGACGTCTTCATAGTTACTGCCATCGTCATCCCTTTCGGTTGCTCGAATATGACGACCGTGTGCGAATTTCTTTCCTTTCTTTCCATTAAACTTCTTCTTTCCTTTGTAAGATCCTTTATCCTTCCTCATGGGGCATTGTCCTGACATGTGGTCCGCTTTATGACATATGAAGCAAAGTCCATCGCGGATGTGTCGGGTTCGTTCATCCTTAGATAACGCGCCAAGAATTATTGCATCGAGATCCATATCCCATTCGTTTCGAGGGGGTTTGTGTGAAGATGTTCCACCTCTGTTGGTTGCTAGAATGCCAATATGTGTTTCGGCATTGTATGCTCTGAGTGCTCCTTCGTACCATTCGTCCAAGGTTTTGGGGTCTCTCATTACGACTGCTCTGTATGTGTTGGCGTCGAGTCCTTGTCCAAACATGTGGGTAGCGGCACTGCCTGTGATTCCAACTTTTTTTATAAGTTCTTTGAATAAACCAACGTATTTTGGGATTGAGATCCGTTTTCCTTTCTTGTCTTTGCGTTTCTGAAGCTGAACTAATTCCGTGTACGCGTTTCCGGGTGAATCTATTTCTTGCCAATTGTTGAGGAATCTGGTTTTGAATCCTGTCCAGTCGTTCCATGTTATTTCCGTCTTTGTTGCATCATTAAGATCGTCGTTTTGATTGCGTCTCCAGTTCTCAGCTTTGTCGGTTATCATAGATAACGTCAGTCCGATTTTAAGTCTATCAGTATTGATGCGACCTGGATTGAGATCTAGGAATAGTTCCATTCGATCTATGAAATCCTGTGCTTGAGATCGTTTTCCTGTGAAGGTAGGGATTTCTCCTAAGAGACTAGGAATCGGTTGTATTGCTGGCGTTGTCATAGTAGCTATTGGTGGTTCTGGAGGTGGTGTAGGCAGTTTCTGTGGTGGTACTGGTGGTCCTGGACTAAGATCGGGTTTAGGATCGACTTCTATGTATTGAAGTCCTGGGGAATTCGGTTTCTCCTGTTCTATTTCAAATGGGTTGAAATCGATTGGGCTAAGTAAGTCTGGAACAGTTTTGTCTTCCGACTCGGAAAGGTCACTGGAACTTTCGAATTGCTGATCGGGGTTTTCGTCACTTGATTCGGTTCCTGATTCGCTTTCTTCTGTTACTCCAAAAGTTTTACCTTTTGGTGTAGTTTTGACTGCTGCTTTCGGTGTAGAGACTGCGCTTCTGTGCTGTAGGCTTTCGGGCAAGTTATCTGGGTTTCCTTCTATCCACTTTGGTCCTTTGAAGAAATCGTCTGGTACAAATTCGTATGTGAGTTCTGATTCAGGGCCTGGGTTATATCCTCCCCAACGTTTGGTATTTTCGTCGAATTCGACTTCAAATCCTAGAAGATAGTATTTGTCGTTGAATCGATGATAGAATGCGTTGTTGGGTGGTCTGTTGGCTCTCTGTGGTATCCAAAACTCTGATGTTGGTACGAGACTGTGGTCTTTCGAATATTTCCAAAGGTGGTCTTTAGAGTCGTTGTAGATAGCGATGTGATCTAGATAATAGTGTCCTCTTGTTCCTCTTGTAGCACGGTTAGGCGGTGTTCTCTGTTGATCCAAAATTATTGCAGGCTGACCGGTAACCTACGGGCCGGTTCTCCGGAAGTTCGTTAAGTGTCTTTTGTTTTACCAACGAGGTAATACTCGGGTATCGTTTTGATAAGTTCGACTTAATTGTTATGATCACGTCAATCTCCACCTACAATGTGTCCACGCTAAGAGCGCTTGACAAAGTAGACTAAGTCCAACGGACAAGTCAAACAATAGGTGAACGAATAAGCTAAGTGATAAGACGACTAGAAGAAGTCTTATCCTTGAGAGCGATAATGAACGGAGTAGAAACGACGTTCTTTAGGTGAGATGGGATGTGATATTGATAAAGACAGACTAGACAGTTAAGTCAAACTTAAGGTTCGACGTTACAGTACATCGGTTTATATACATGTACAGAAGCACGGCCTTATCGTAAGTAGAACAAGGGCGATAGCAAGTATAGGTAAAACAGGGGGCATAGGGGATGGTACACGTATGAACAAGGGGTTGGGCATAGGGTAAACGGAATGGGGATCGATAAGGGAACGAGGTAGTCCGTTTGATGAACATAATGGGGATGCGACGAAGGGGTAGGCATATACGAAAAAGTAAGCATGTCCGACGTGTCATGTAATCATAATGTAGGAGTCCATACCGTGTTTGTAACAGCCTCTGCATCATCAATCATTTGTTGAGTGATGGCTGATTGTGCCGGTTGTGCCGGCATTGCGGGTATCGCATGTTCAGTTTCCGTTTCCGGAACTGCTGCTGTTGCTGGAACAGCTGGAACAAAGGCTTGAACCCCTGTGTCCAGATAGAATTGTTCCAACGGCGTTATCCGTCTTGGACAAACATAATCGGTTTTTAGGTACCGATATAGACCTTTGGTTTGTAATAGGAAACGCATCATGCGTTCCCATTCTTTATAGTTAGTTCCATTCAAAACGGGAATGGAACTTGGAATCGTCAAGTCGTTAGACATGTTAGACGAGGAAGGCGGAGGTGATGATTATGATATAGGCGGTTAGAAGACGCCAAAAGAAACGGAAGTTTCTTTGATTTTTGAGGTTTTCAACCTCTTGGTTATCTCTTTCAAGATTACGGTGTGTACGCCTATTTGCTATGTGTTGGGCAACTGAAGTGCCCCTGGGTGGAATCCAAAGATCTAAGGTGGGCGGTGTAACGTGTCGGTTCCGGCTATGCTGGAACCGATACTGAAACATCTCCGAAACATCACCGCAACCTTGGCTTGGATCCACGACCTCGGAAGTCTCGCACCGAGCTCTGAGACTCGGAACCCGGTACGTTTCGGACCGTACGCACGTAGTTTACATGAGGCACCGAGTACATATACTGTCGTAGCTAGTTTGTTATATATCTTCTTCTCCCCCGCACTTCGCATCTACGTTCCGAGAGCCAACGAGTGCGACCGAGCTCGGACGAGCACCTTTCGGTGCTGCCGAACTCACCGGCCACATCGCATCTCGGAGGCTGCACCAAGTCAGCCTCTCTTGCGTTGTTTCAACGCCAAGAGCGAAAGACTACACATGGAGACAGCTAAGAATGGGAGTAGAACCAAGAGACGAAGTGGTGGGAGTAGTATCACCAACGGGAGAAATGGTGGTAACGCCAAGGCCGGCAGAACTAGGAATCACCCCTTTCACCCATCAACCACCATTTGATGACTGGAACGATTTCGAAGCGAAGGCACTGGCGTTTTTCATGACCACGGAGACGAGAGACGAAGCGATTAGGCACCTGAGGGAGTTGAAACAAGGAAAGAGACCGGTGGAGGACTACATCATCGACTTCAAGAGCTGGGCGCAACTGACGGATTTCAACGAAATCGCTTTAATCGCCCAGTTCAAAGGAGGATTAAACCCACCGCTAGGAATGAAGATAGTAGAGAACGGAGCGCCCGGTGATGGAGCGACAGCGGGAGATCTACAACTGTGGTACGACCGAGCCACGGCACTGGACAAAGCATGGAGAGACGGACAGAAACTATACGGGACGACGATCCGACCTATATTTAGACCGAGATTCTTCCAAAATCCCACGTCAACGCCACAGGAGACGAAACCGACTGCGACCGCCACAGGAGCGACGGTTTCAACCGCAACTCCTTCCAGATCGGGATCAGATCCGAACGCCATGCAAATAGATCGCAGAAGAGGACCGGTTAAATGTTATAATTGCAATCGGTTCGGTCACATATCAAGGGATTGTAAGGAACCGAAGAGAGAGAGGAGAGAAGTGAGAGAGTGGACGATGAACGCACCCAAGTGTGAAAACTGTGGAAAATTGGGACACATGACGGAAGCATGTTGGGGACCTAAGAGAGAAGTAAAAGAAGTTAGAGAAGTAACGTGGAAGGAAAGAATCGATGGAGCGACGGAGGAAGAGAAAGTAGAAATAGCAGCGTTAATGGGTTTTCAGAACGGTCAGTAGACGTATCTCCAACGATACTGACCGAAGAACGTTATGTTACTACCCCTGATGTACAATACGAAGATTCGAAACTGAATATCGATTGCATTATGTATGAACTCAGGGAATTGGAGCATAAATGGAGGAACAAAAAGATAACAACAAAAAAAGACAAATTAGAGACGTGGAAGGGACCGTGGATGGTGAGAAGGGTGTGGGAACAACCAGAAGAAATAGCGGTGCAAAGCCTGAAACAATGGGTACATAAAATGAGAGAAAGAGAAGCGACAGCCGAGACGGTGAATGCGTTGAACGGAATGACGGAAAAAAATGCCTTGTGGCATTTGCAAAATTTAAAAACGAAGGAACGTTATGTGAGGGGGAGAGGAAAGAACCAGATAACAGTCAGCGGCGTGATCACCACGCTCGATACCTTTCAGAGACATAAAGTAGAGATACTCGTTGACTCGGGGTGCACGAGCTCTTGTATTAACGAAAAATTTGTACGACAACACAATCTTAATACACGCCGCCTAGACCGACCCATCCCCGTCTACAACGCCGACGGCACGCCGAACTTGGGAGGAGCGTTAAAGGAGATGGTACAATTAAAACTGCAAGTAGGAACTCACTACGAAGTGTTCGAATTCGGCGTATCTGCGCTCGGAAAGCTTGACATATACTTAGGACACGATTGGTTAAGACACCATAATCCGATCGTGAACTGGAAGACGGGCTCACTCCTTATGAAAAATTGCCCAGGTACATGCCACGTAGAAGGAGAGGATGACGACGCTATAGACACTGAGGGCAATGACGAGACCAGTGGAACACATGAATGGGAAGAGGGAGATAGATTGTTAGCGGTAATGGAGAACGAAGAGACGAGTTGGGGAATAAGAGCTCACGCAACCACGGCGACTGAAATAGCGGTAGCAAATCAAGTAAAACGCGATGTGAAAGATATCGTACCCGCTCATTATTTAAGTCACCGAGAAGTGTTTGACAAGGAGACGTTTGACGAATTACCAAAACGAGGAAGATGGGATCACGCGATCGAGTTGGTACCTGGCGCCCAAGCAGTGGATTGTAAAATCTACCCACTGAATAAAGAGGAACAAGGGCAACTAGATGCGTTCCTGAAAGATAACCTAGAAACAGGGCGGATAAGAACCAGCAAATCCCCGATGGCATCGCCGTTCTTCTTCATTAAAAAGAAGGATGGAAAGTTGAGGCCGGTACAAGATTACCGAAAACTGAACGAGATGACGATAAAGAACAGATATCCATTACCACTGATATCTGAACTAGTGGATCAACTTAGTCACGCGAAAGTATTCTCGAAGATGGACATCCGATGGGGGTACAATAACATACGGATAAAGGAAGGAGATGAGTGGAAGGCGGCATTCAGAACGAATAGAGGGTTGTTTGAGCCATTAGTAATGTTCTTTGGACTCACGAATTCACCGGCAACCTTTCAAACAATGATGAATGACATATTTAGGGAGGAAATAGCGGAAGGATGGGTGGTGATATACATGGATGACATATTGGTGTACTCTAAAGATGAAGAGACACATAAACTGCATGTGAATCGAATCTTAGAGAAATTAAAGCGGTACAAATTGTCGTTGAAAGCAGAGAAATGTTGGTTCGATCAAAAGACGATTGAATTCCTCGGATTGATAATATCGCACGACTCTATACGCATGGATAAAGCCAAAGTACGAGCGATATTGGATTGGCCCAGACCTACAAATAAACGAGAACTACAACAATTCTTAGGATTCGTAAACTTTTATAGGCGATTCATACGAGGGTTTGCAAAAATAGCTAAATCTCTCACACGACTGACAGGGAAAGAAGGATGGATGTGGACGGTACTACAGGAGGAAGCGTTTATAGGATTGAAGATGAGAGTAGGGGAGGAAGTGGTACTAGCGATACCGTCAGACAAAGGAAAATATCGAGTAGAAACGGACGCATCGGACTTTGCCATGGGAGCGGTATTATCTCAACAACAAGAAGATGGCACGTGGAGACCAGTAGCGTTCATCTCAAAATCGTTAAATCCCGCTGAAAGAAATTATGAAGTGTACGATAAGGAGCTGTTGGCGGTCATGCATGCCTTATACGAATGGTCTCACTATTTGAAGGGAACGGAAGAACAGATTGAGATTCTAACCGATCACCAAAATCTCACTTATTTCCGAAAACCTCAAAACATCAATCGAAGACAGGCGCGATGGGTACTGGATCTACAGGAATACAACTTCATCCTAAAGCACAGACCCGGAAAAACTAACACCAAGGCCGACGCCTTATCTCGCAGAGCGGATCATGATAAGGGAGAAACGGATAACGAAGGGACGACATTGTTGAAAAAAGAATATTTTATACGAGTATGGGAAGAAGGAGACGATCTACATAAAATGGAAAATGAATTGAGAAAGATAAATCAGAGGCAATGGGAGGAGAAGGTCAAGAAAGCGGTGGAGAATAAAGAAGATGGGTGGCGAGTAAGAGAAGGAGGATTGGTGACGTGGCAAGAAAGAGTGTATATTCCAAAGGTCCAAAAACTGCGAGAACAATTCATCGCGGAACATCATCGTTGGGGACATTCGGGAGTAGATAAAACGATCGAATTGATGCTACGAAACTATTGGTGGCCGGGGATGAGGAGAGATGTGGAAGACTATGTACGCAGTTGCCGAACCTGTCAGACAGTGAAACCGGACCGACAAAAGAAGGCGGCGCCCCTCCACCCCAACGAAGTACCTAGAGGACCATGGAGCGTCATATCTGTAGACATGATTGGACCGTTACCTGAATCCAAAGGGTTCAACGCGATACTTGTAGTAGTGGACCGGTTCACCAAGAAGGCATACTTCATACCCACGAATACGACACTGTCGAGTGAAGGAGTAGCGGTACTATTTCGAGATCACGTTTTCAGAGAACACGGGATACCGGAGAAAGTAATTAGTGATAGAGGACCACAGTTCGTATCAAAATTCATGAAGGAATTATACCACGTGCTCCGGATCAAAGCCAACCCTTCGATGGCATACCACCCTCAAACTGATGGACAGACCGAACGAGTAAATCAGGAAGTAAAAGAATTCCTGACGATGTTCGTAAATCATCAACAAGACGATTGGAGTGATTGGCTGGCGGTAGCCCAATTCTGCCATAACGATCGAGTGCACTTGGCAACGGGATTCTCTCCCTTTTTCT
The DNA here is from genome assembly GCA_015039365.1 of Amanita rubescens. Taxonomy (NCBI): domain Eukaryota; kingdom Fungi; phylum Basidiomycota; class Agaricomycetes; order Agaricales; family Amanitaceae; genus Amanita; species Amanita rubescens. The sequence continues at coordinate 66,885 of WION01000078.1, forward strand.
TGAATAACGGGCGAAATCCTAATAAAGGGCTCGAATTGACGGTAGAACGGAAGGTGCAGGCGGTAGACGAATGGGTTGATCGACTGGTGGAAGCATGCGATCAAGCACGACGAGGACTGAATAGAGCGGCGGAAAATATGCGAAAACAGTATGATAAAAAGAGAAAGCCGACACGAGATTATCGAAGGGGAGATAAAGTATACATTAGCGCGCAAAACCTCCCTACGCTACGAGTGACAAAGAAGTTGGAGGGGAAGTTCGTGGGGCCTTACGAAGTAATAGAGAAAGTGGGATTAGCGGCTTATCGGGTTAAGATACCGGCATCCTGGAAAATCTATAACGTCTTCAATGAAGTACTATTGAAACCCCATACACCGGCCAAATTCCCGAAACAGAAAATGCAAGAAAAAGAATGGGATAAGAAGAAAGAGGAGGATTATACGAAGAGAGACGAAGAGTTTGAAGTGGAAGAAGTGATCGATAGTAGACAGAGGATGCAGAAAGGAAGTCGGACGGGGAGATTGGAATATTTAGTGAAGTGGAAAGGATACCCAAATGAGGAGGCGACATGGGAACCAGCAGATAACCTCGAAAACGCCCATCGCAAGGTTCAGGCATTTCATAAGAAGAAACCGAGTGCGCCAAGACCGCTAGCGATGCCCGCCAAATTTTTCCAAAGGTATCATAACTATACTGATCCATTGGTTCCTCGACAATTATTTGGATGGGAAGACGGAAAGTTCGACGAAGGGTATCTAAAGAACATGAATAAGAAGTGGGCCGAGTGGAAACATATGCGGAAAATGGCAGACGAGGATGATGATTCTCGGGACGAGAATCTTGAAGAGGGGGTGATGTAACGGTCGAGATTTAGTTTTTATTTCATTTCATTTTCTTTTCTTTTAGTTACAAGAAGTTCCCACGCTTACCTAAGAATTCCGCGGAACGACTGCGTGGGAGTGACGAGTCTGAGTATATATACCTGAATGCTAGTTACATGTCCCCTAGTCTTATGATTGTTTCTGTCGTCCATAGACGCAATCTTATTCTCATTTCCCATCCGCGTTTCTAGTCTCGAGTGTCCTAGTGATTGTGTCGGGATTACCTCCTAACATCGGCGTAGTAGTGATAGTAAGAGGAAGAGAATGGATTGTCCTATTCTACGATACAGGACAGGTTTATATACTAAGAGAGAACAAATATGTGTCTACATATGTGTAAGCGTATAGTATAGATGAGAAGATATGGCGTGCTAAGCACACCATAAGATGTGATCATGAGGCTATCATGATGTCACTATGATATCATAATGAAGTCATTATGATGTCATCTCTATGTCATACATAAAGGATGACGCGAGCGATATGAGTAACATTGATTGTAGTCAATCAGTAGTTAATCATTCTATAAATATAATTCTATACTTAACACGAACTTGACCAAATCGAGAAACTACACACCTGGGACATCGTTGAGGCTCCTGCCGATGCGAATATCGTCTCTAGCAAGTTTGTCTTCAGGCTCAAGCGTGACGAGCATGGGAACATTACCAAATACAAGGCCCGCCTCGTTGCCCGCGGTTTCACACAAAAATTTGGTATCGACTACTTTGACACGTGCGTCTGGATCGTCCGATGGGAGACTATTCGCAACCTACTCGCTCAAGCCGCCTCACGTGGATCAGTCATCCACCAAGCCGACGTAAAGAACGCTTACCTCAATGCCAAGATTAAAGAAGACATATATGTCGAGCTCCCACCTTTATACACAGAATTCCGACCTCTACCACCTCATCTATCCCCAAAACGAGCTGTTTGCAAGCTGAAGAAGGGCCTATATGGAACTAAGCAAGCCGGCCGTGGCTGGTACATGAAACTCCGTGACACCTTCGTCAAGCTTGGCTACAAAGTCTCAACCGCCGATCTAGGCGTATTCTACAGGTTCTCTGGCCCGGACAAGTACACTATTGTCACCGTTGCCACCGACGATGTAACGTGCCGATACCGGCTACGTTGTACTCAGTGCTCAAACCCGACACATGGCGGGCTCCGACCTCCGACACTGCGGACCCCGAAACCCGACATCGGACGCATCGGATCGTCGGACGCATGTAGTACATGAGGTAGACATTATATAAACGTGTCGTAGTTTAGTTTTATACACCTTCTTTCCTTCCGACCACTTTAGTTCCATCGTCCGACAGTGCGGCCGAGGTTGGGTGCGACTGCCCCGTCCACCGAACTCATTCGGCACACGCCGAAACACTCGGGGGTTGTGCGCAACACAGCCTCTTTTGAGTTGTTACAACTGGAGCCCACCGCTCGGTCCAGCCTTTGGCCGCACTCAAGAAACCCTCGTTTTTCATTCACAAACAGCCCCGGAGGCGCTCATTCTTTCTGGACGGCCCCATCAGCTCATCCCCGCTCTCATGCGTCTGCTAGTTACTGCCAAACACGCTGCATCTGCACCCCAGCTCGCCAACATGCACAACGCCGTTGCTACCCACTGCCAGCTCTCATCCGACCCGTCGAGCCGCCGTACGACATCTACAGCCCATCCGCAGCCTTATCAGATTCCATCCGACACCATCGGAGCCCGCCAAGCATGCCACACACCGTCTACAGCTTGCCACGCCGCTATCGGATCCCATCGGGCCCCTATTCTCTGCATTCCACCCTTCCGACATGCACAGCGCCACTCCCTGCTGCTATCTACGCTCGCTGATTCTGAGCTACCAGCCACGTCCCACCCCAGCTGCCCTGCCGAGTTGCCACCTGCCTGCAGCTCTCTGTTGTCTTATCGGAGTCATCGGAGTCCATCGGAAACCATTAGAGCCTGCCAAGACTGCCACACGACGTTTGCACCGTCCCGCATCCTTATCAGTCGCCATCGGTTGACATCGCAGCCATCCGCCAGCGCCGTCTTGCAGCGCACCACCTCTGTATCGCGTCCCACTGCTCAGTGTCCACAGCCTGACACAGCCTTATTGGAGCCTCCTAGCGCAGTCACAGCCATCGGATCCCATCAGCCACCATCGCAGCTCATCCGCAGACACCGACTTGCTGCACACGCCCGCCTCATGCACTTCGCCATGCATTGGATACTTTCAGAGCACACCCCAGCCAGCCGCCAGTCATTTCACGCCAACCCGACCCTTCGTCGTCGGATCGCATTCCCTACCTCACCGACATGTGTAGACCACACTCCTGCACCTTCCCTTCACCTCTCGCACTCGCCTAGCCATCCGCCACCGCGTTCGGACACTGCCAACACCTCCGCACATGCTACGACCATCCCGCTGACGCACGCGAGTCAAGCTTTTTTTTTTTTCAGCCTTTTTTTTCTTTTCTACCCAGGATCGGGATACGGCGCAGCCGTATTCGTTCAAACGGCTACATTTCATGCTCAATCGGACCCTCAACACATGTCTCATCGCCATCAGCAATATCTTCGCACAGAAACCCTCGCCAAGTCAACCTGCAGCGAAATTGGAGTGTGGGGGATGTTGGGACAGACTCGGATAACGGATATCAGTACGCACAACACAGGACTCACATTAGGCCCTTTATGACTCGACTAGCACCGCCGATTTTACCGACTTCGCCTCCGCCTTTCTTTAACACCGTATTGCGCCGACGGCGTCCCAGGAAACATCATAGCAGCCTTACAGGGGTCAGTGCTATTGATCGGATTACTGGGATGACCGCGATCGGGGGAGTTGCGCCCCTCCTCGCCGACATTTTCTACCGCCTATGATGACCACCGCCGACACGCCATCTGCTATCCGCACCTCGACACGCCCCTCCTCCACATCCCGACAGCATCCGCATCATGCCGACCGCGACTGAGACCTCCGACGACCACCGAGCCCTATCGCCACTGATGACTCCTCCTTTATTCACAACTATCTACGCATAATCGGACTCCGCAGACTCTTGTCTATGACTACTACCGACCTCCGCTGCTCCACCGACATCCTATCTCGCCTCCGACGTTCATCTCGGTCTTCCACCAACGCGACGCGGGTTGACGGTGACGTCAACATTCAAAACTGGTGAGCGGGTGTAACGTGCCGATACCGGCTACGTTGTACTCAGTGCTCAAACCCGACACATGGCGGGCTCCGACCTCCGACACTGCGGACCCCGAAACCCGACATCGGACGCATCGGATCGTCGGACGCATGTAGTACATGAGGTAGACATTATATAAACGTGTCGTAGTTTAGTTTTATACACCTTCTTTCCTTCCGACCACTTTAGTTCCATCGTCCGACAGTGCGGCCGAGGTTGGGTGCGACTGCCCCGTCCACCGAACTCATTCGGCACACGCCGAAACACTCGGGGGTTGTGCGCAACACAGCCTCTTTTGAGTTGTTACAACGATCTAACGATCATTGCTGAATCAAACGAATCAGCCCAACTGATCAAAGATCAACTCAATCAGTACTTCGAGCTCGTCGATCTAGGCGAGATCAAGTGGCTTCTAGGCGTCCACATCGCCCGCGACCTCGAGAACCGAACCATGTCACTTGGACAACAATCCTACATCGACGAGATCGTCAAGCGTTTTGGACTTGAAGACGCTCGCCCCATCTCAACCCCGATGGAACCCGGATCTGACCTCACCCCGGGAACGCCACATGTCTCGCCAGTCAAGCTGACTGCCCGGGAACGCACCTTCTATCGTGAGATGATCGGCGCGCTGCTTTATCTGTCCACCGTGACTCGAGCCGACGTCGCTTACTGCATATCGACCTTATCTCGTTATCTTGAAGATCCATCCAAAACCCACCACGCCGCTGTCCAACGAGCAATCCGAAACCTCAAACAAACCCGTGACAAGCATCTGATCCTTGGAGGAAAGGACCCGCAGCTACACGCTTACTCAGATGCCGACTGGGCCTCTCAGGCACATCGTCACTCAATCTCTGGTTTCGTCATCTTCTATGGTCAAGGCGCCATATCCTGGAGCTCCAAGAAACAACCAATCGTCACTCTATCCAGTACCGAGGCCGAATACGTCACTCTCACCCATATCGTCAAAGATCTCCTTTGGCACCGAAAACTTCATTCCGAACTATCGCCATTCTTTACTTTTTCGACTACCAACTCAATTCCACTCTTTTGCGACAACCAAGGTGCAATCGTACTTTCCAAAGACTCTACTTTTCACATGTGTACAAAGCACATCGACACTCGTTTCCATTTCGTCCGTGAAATCATTAACAACAACATTCTTTCAATTTCTTACTGTCCAACTGATGAAATGATTGCCGACATCTTTACCAAAGCACTCTCTCGTTTCAAATTCGAAAAGTTTCGTACGCTACTTGGGATTGCTTAATCACGCTCAGCTCGAGGAGGAGTGTTGGAGTACGAGCCCGCGTTATACTGCTAAAGTCCATTGTTTGCACTTGTTTATTCCGATTATTTTATACGTCGAATGTTCGTCTACGACACCTCAGTTCTTTACCAATAACTGAGGCGTGAGTACCATCTTATATATTCGTCTACACCTCATACTTACTCTACTTAGTTTATCCCTAAGGTAGATTATACCAATATTAGTTCTTTACCAATAACTGAGGCTTTATCCCTAAGATCTCGCCTTCTCTGCCAACACACTCAACCACAAACCAAACCCTAAAAACACCTGAAGTGCAGTGGCACCCCCTTAGTTGTAACGGCGGTCAACACTTAGGCTGGGTAGTGGCAGCATATAAGTGGAAGAACATATTAGGTTCCAAGGTTAAGCGAAGAGTGAAAGGTTGGAAGGTAATAGAGGTTCAGACTCTGAGGGTTATTCGGAGTATGCAGTAGATTGCTAAAGCTGGGGAAATACAGCGTAATTACTGGGGTTTATATACTCCTATCATGGTATGAGTCATATGTGGCTAATGAGTCATACATCGTATTGTACATGAGTCAGGAGGAGTAAGAAAAAGTGAGGGGGGGGGCTATGTGATATGACTGGTACAGTGAGTCATATAGAGTAAGATGTAGTCCGTTATAGTAATACAAGTCCATAATTGTAACAATATGTGATTGATAAAGTGGTAGAGGATGAGTGTGTCAAGAACCTGAGTTGGGATGGTCACCTCTTGGAAAACCTTGCCCAATCAGGTCCACATATATCAAGGAGGAATTTGCAGCAGGAACCCTGATGAGGTCATTCAAGGCCATCCAGTCCATAACCATCTGTGTTACATTTGTTTGCACACTGTTAAGTCAACTGAAGCTCAACAGGTACCATAGGTTCCTCAAGGGAGTTCTGGCACTTAGGTGCAAACAAAGTATAAGGGGTGTGTAGAAATCCAGAGGAATTTTGGGGCAGGAATGTCACGAGCCTTAGACAGGTGTCACAACACAAGACTCAATACGCTTAGAGGATATCGCTGACAGTGTCAAGCGATGAGAATGATACAAGAACCATCTAGGTTCAAGGCAAGTTGGATAGGGATCACAACTAAACTGTCCAAGGAAAGACGAGCTTGTTGCTTAGTCTACCTACTACAATCGTTCTACTTATATATTACATAGGGTACAGGGTATGGGTAAGGGTATGACTTCATCAGGGTACTGGGTTATCTACATGAGTCAGGCATGTGCGAAACATGTGGTGTGTCAAGGAGTGAAACAAGGGGTGTGATATAACCTCCCCTTTAAGGTTCGGATTCCAGACGAACTGGAAGGGTTCCAAAAATTCGATGAAATGACAATTGGCACTCACGTTCTTCCTGATGCTCCTTCGTCTTCAACCCATTAATAGACCTGCATCCGGTGCCGACGGGAGGTTACTTTCGGATGCTAAGGCTAGGCCCTTCGATTTTCCACATAGGGGTCCATCTCCGGGGTTTGCCGAATACCCGTTGACATCTCGCGATTCCTCGTTCAAGGTGTCACCCATGATCTTGCCTAGGTGCATCCTCTCTCGATTCCTCGTTGTTTCTATCTTTTTCTCTCCTTGTTCGTACCGGATCTTGTTGCTACAGGCATACTTTAAACTATGTGGGTTCGTGCGACGAATTCGCTTCTTCGCATGCGCTCTTCCAGCGTTGCGAGTTACCTTCGAGTTTCCGTTTGTATTCTTCGTCGAAGGCCTTGTCGTCCCATCCGTAAAGGCGCAGATGTGGTACATAGAGAGGGAGGAGGTGCGGGGGTGTTGGCATCGGCGGTCCCGAGGGGGTTGGAGAAAGGGATGTTGGGGGGAAGGAGGGGAAGAGGTTTATTTTGTCGTACCGCTGAAGGGTTTCTTTTATAGTATTCTTTTATTGCCTTCTTCGCATTCTCCATGTGTTCTTCTGGTTCCCATGTGTTTTCTTCTTCCGGTAGTCCTTTCCATTTCACCAGGAAACGTTTTCCTTGCCTCGTTTTTCTCACCCCTTTTATTGCTTCGACTTCGTATTCTTCATGTCCGTCAATAATATCCGGAGGTGGCCGGGGTTGTTTTTCCTGCTGCGCCGGGAATTGCGGTTCGTGAACTGGTTTAAGTTTCGATTCATGGAAGACATCGTGTATCCCCCATGTCGGTGGCAATTCCAGTTTGTACGCAGATTTTCCGACCTCGGATATTACTTTGAAGGGTCCATGGAATTTCACATCGAGTTTCTTCGATGTCCTCGTTGTTTTAATTTTGGATGAATCTAGATAAACCTGATCGCCTGGTTGATACCTTCGTGAAGGTTGGACGTGTTTATCGTGTTGTTGTTTCATCCGTTCCGCTGCCTTTTCAAGGTTTTCCTTCGTTGTTTTCCATGTTTGTTTGAACTTTTCGATATATTCTGTGGCCGAATGGTTTTTTGTTTCGTTTCCTCCTTCTGTCCCTTTGAACGGATTTCTTCCCGTTGTAATCATGAATGGGGAGAATCCGGTTGCCGAATGTCTTCTATCGTTATGACAGAATTGGGCGATCGGAAGCCAATCTACCCAATCGTCTTGTTTTTCGTTTATGTACATTCGCAGGTATTCTTCCAATTCTTGATTTACCCTTTCGGTTTGTCCGTCTGTCTGCGGGTGATTTGCTGTTGATGGGTTTGCTTCTATCCCTAGGTTTTGATATAGTCCTTTCATGAATCCCGATACGAATTGCGTCCCTCTGTCTGAAATGACCTTTTTTGGTAATCCTTGTTCTTTGAAGATGTGTTCCCAATAGAGGTTTGCTACCCCTTGTGATGTTATTGTTGTGTTACAAGGAATGAAGTAGGCTTTTTTCGAGAATCGGTCTACAATTACTAGGATCATATCTTTTCCTTTTGACGGTACCAAAGGTCCGACAAGGTCGACGCTGATAACCATCCACAGCTCGGATGGGATTTCGTTTGGTTGCAAGGGCGCCGCTCGTGGTTGTCTGTCCGGCTTATTTATTTGACATTGATGGCATGCTTTGATGTACGTTTCAATGTCGCGTTTCATGTTAGGCCACCAGAATCCTCTTGTCGTTAATTCTAATGTCTTTGCAACCCCTGGATGTCCCGCTGTTGGTATGTCATGGTTCATTTGAATTACCCTTTCTCGAAGTTCCCTCCTTGTGGGTACATATATTCTTCCTTTCCATTCCCAACATTCATTGAGCTTGTCGTACTTGAAATTCGGGTCTTTTTCCTTTATTCCTTTGTTGACTTGTTTGTCGAAGTATCGCCGGTGTGTTTTGCGGATTTCTTGGCGGATGTCCAGCCATACGTAACTTTCATCATCTATCCTTATTTCGATCTGGCCAAATATGTCTTCTTTTAGGAGGATGACATTTTCGTTGTCGTTTTCCCCTTTCGGGTGTCCTGCTCTTCGCGATAGTATGTCCGCTTTTGTATTTGTTTTTCCTGATCGATGTTTTATGACGAAGTTGTATTCTTGGAGATCATGATCCATCGGGCTTGTCTTCTATTTAGATTTTGCGGTTTGCGGAAGTAGGTGAGGTTTTGATGATCCGTTAGTACTTCCGTGACCGTATCTGTTCCTTTAAGATAATGCGCCCAGTCATAGAATCCTTGCATTACTGCCAGCATTTCCTTATCATAGATTTCGTAGTTCCTTTCTGCGTCATTTAGCACTTTTGATATAAAGGCTACCGGTTTCCAGATCCCATCGTCGTCCAGTTGTGAAAGTATCGCCGCGATGGCGAAGTCCGACGCATCGGTTTCCATTCTAAAGGGTCTTCCTGGTTTGGGAATAATTAGAACTCATTCGGATGCGATTTCTTGTTTTAATCCTTCGAACGCTTCTTGTTGTAATTCCGTCCAGAACCATTCTATTTTTCCCGTTAGTTTCGTTAATGGTTTAGCTATTTTAGCGAATCCTTTGACGAATCTTCGGTAGAAGTTGATGAACCCTAAGAACTGTTGCAACTCCCTTTTTGTTGTCGGAGTCGGCCAATTGATTATTGCTTTCACTTTGTTAGGATCCATCCTAATTCCTTTCTGCAAGATGATTAATCCTAGGAATTCGATTTCTTCTTGGTCGAAGTAGCATTTCTCTGCTTTTAGTGAAAGTTGATGTTGTCGTAATTTTTCTAGTATCCGTTCAACTTGTTTTTGATGTTCTTCTTTGTCTTTTGAGAACACTAGGATATCGTCCATGTATATTACGACCCATCCTTCCGCTATTTCTTCCCTAAAGATATCGTTCATCATTGTTTGGAATGTGGCCGGGGAGTTTGTTAATCCAAAAAACATTACCAAAGGTTCGAATAATCTGCGGTTGGTTCGGAATGCCGCTTTCCATTCGTCTCCTTCTTTGATTCGGATATTATTGTATCCCCATCTTACGTCCATTTTAGAGAAGTATTTTGCTTCTGACAGGTTATCGATTAGTTCCGAGATCAGTGGTAACAGATATCTGTTCTTGATCGTCATTTCGTTCAACTTGCGGTAGTCTTGAACCGGCCTTAATTTCCTGTCCTTCTTTTTTACAAAAAAGAAGGGAGACGCCATTGGGGATTTACTCGGTTTAATTCTTCCTGTTTCTAATTGTTCTTTGAGGAATTCGTTGAGTTGTTTTTGCTCTTCTGGATTTAGTGGATAAATTTTGCAATCCACCATTTTTGATCCGGGGGTTAATTCTATGGTGTGATCCCATGCTCTTTGTGGCGGTAGTTGATCAAACATTTGTTTTTCGAATACTTCCTGGTATTTAAGATAGTGTTTAGGGACTATCTCTTTCCATGTTCTTTCCGTTTGATTTGCTCCTGCTATATCGGTCGCGAAATTTGATTTGGCCTGTACTTTTATCCAGGGAAGGTCGACGTGTCGTATAAATTCTGGTCGGTCGATATCTATTGCTAGTATTTTGTCTTCTTCCGGATTGTACTGATTGATTTCTTCTTCTGGTTTGTTGACCCATGATTCATCGTAGCATTCTCCTGGACATCTTGAGAATTTTATTTTTGACTTTAACCATTCGATTTCTGGGTTATGATGTTCCAGCCAATCGTGTCCGAGGAATACGTCCTTTTTTCCTATGTTTACCACTGCTAGTTCCATTGTTTCTTCATGGTCGTAAATCCTCAATTTGATCATCACCATGTCCGTTATTTTGCCTCCGACGTTTAACATTCCGTCGGCGTTGGTTGCCGTTATTGCCCGTGGTAGTTTGGTTGTATTTATTTTGTGTTCTTCGACGAATTGTTTTGATATTGCTGACATCATACATCCACTATCGATTAGAGCCATGGTGTTGTAGCTTTCTTCCGTGTCCAACGTAGTCAGGATTACCCGGACATCCATTTCTCTGTGTCCGGTTGCTCCAATCCATTGTGGTTCTCTGAGTTTTCGTAAGTACCACATTGCTTCTTCTTCGGGTAAATCGTTAATTTTGTTTATTAGTTCTTTGTCAATTTGTTCCTTGAAGGATTGATGCGCATATGTCCTTAATTGGACAATTCCTTGTTCCGGGTATTTCCATATTTGTCTTATCATCCAAGCTGGCGAGGAGTTTCTGAGTTTGTTTTGTTTGTCCCTTATCGATGTGTTTCGAATCTTTCCTTCCTTTTGTTTCACTTCATATATTATTGATTCCAGTGATACATATTCGGAAGGTACTAAAGATTCGTAAATACATCGTTCGGAGATCAATGAAGAGGGACTGTCTTTCATTGATCCTTGACAAAACCCAGTTTCTCTTTCATTTCTGTTTTTTCTTCTTCGGTCATTGTTCCGAAGTAATCTCCTACGGCTTGTCTTCTAATCACGGTTTTTCCTTTGCAGTATTTCACAATGTGGCCTATTTTTCCGCAGTTGTAACATTTGGGCGGAGGTCGCGTTGTCGGGGTTTGGTCAACATCCATTGCATTTTCATCTTTGACTTTAACCGTGATCGTTTCCTTTTTTTGTTGACTCGGTCCGGCTTGCGCATTTGTCCTTGTTACCTTAAACTCCCTTTTTCCATAGTATTTTTCGGCTTCTCTGAATTGTTTTTCTATTTCAGTTGCCCTGTTGTACCATGCTTGGAGTTGTCCTGGTTCGCTACCGTCTCCTGGGTTTCCTAGTTCTATTACCCTTCTTCCTACACCGATTTTGACGCCTTTTTTAAATTGATCGATTAGAGCAATTTCATCGAAGCCAGAGAGTTGTGCCCATCCTTTGAATTCGATAATATATTCTTCGATGGTTTTTTCTCCTTGTTTTAACTCTCGAAGTTTCTTTATGGCTTCGTCGCGTGTTTCCGTCGTTAGGAAATATTGCCTTGCCTCTTCTACAAATCCGTTCCAGTTGAGGAAGGGCGGTCTGTGGGTAAAGGTGTATTCCGGCCATGCAGGGTGGTCAGCCGTTGCCTCTTCTGCTGGGACTCCGTTGTATGCTTGATAGTGTGTACAGGTTCGTCCCGGATAAGTCGCGGTGAATCTGATCCTTTCTTCGTCGTTTTGTGCAATTTCGCCTATTTTTCCATTTGCCCAGTTTGATGCCCGGTTTCCTTTCCCTTTCCTGATTCGTTGGATTGTGTATGTGATTCGTCCAATGTCATCCGGTAGTCTTACTTGGACAAAATAGTAATTCATCCTTCTGAGCCATGAATCGATTTCCGCTGGTTCGCCTTCGTAGTGTTCCGGTGGTTCGATTTTTAACTCCGGTGGTCGCGTTCTAAGCCTATCGGCTTCTCTATCGGCCCTTTCAGCGGCTCGTCGTTCTCGTCCAAGTTGTCTTTCAAATTCTTGTTGTTGTTGCGCTAATTGCCTTTGAAAGTTCTCGCTTTGTAACCATAATTGTTCTATAACGTTTGCAATGTTTGCTCCCATTGCGGCTGCGGCAATAGTTGCATCTTCAGTTTCTGTTGCAATTGTTTCCATGGTGGGTACGGCCGTTGCTGAGGTTGCTCCGATAATGTTTCCGGTTTCGTCGAAGGTTGGTTGGACAACCTGTATTCTGTTTCGTCTCATGATGTAGGTGAATCCTGCCAGCGCGATAGCGGTGAGCACAGCTGGTAGGACCATGGTTTAACGGGTGTTTGTGGTTGTGTAGAGTTGTTGGTGTACTTGTGCAATATAAACTGCTACAAGGTAAAGGTATGTGAGGTGTGCTATCAGGGCGATAGCGAGGAAAATTCGTAGGAAATTTGTGGTGAGTGGTGTGAAGAAAAGCAACAAGCTTATGTCACGAGCCTTAGACAGGCGTCACAACACAAGACTCAATACACTTAGAGGATATCGCTGACAGTGTCAAGCGATGAGAATGATACAAGAACCGTCTAGGTTCAAGGCAAGTTGGATAGGGATCACAACTAAACTGTCCAAGGAAAGACGAGCTTGTTGCTTAGTCTACCTACTACAATCGTTCTACTTATATATTACATAGGGTACAGGGTATGGGTAAGGGTATGACTTCATCAGGGTACTGGGTTATCTACATGAGTCAGGCATGTGCGAAACATGCGGTGTGTCAAGGAGTGAAACAAGGGGTGTGATAAGGAATGTCATAAGAACAAGTGAGAATGTAATGATTGTGTAATTAAAATAAGGTTCCATGGCTATAGATAAACTATGTAGTTGCTTGGAGTTTTCCAAACAATGCCTGATTGGCTGTACTTCAACAGGGTGTTACTATTGAATAAGTCCTCAAGGGCCCAGGATCTTAGATGATAAAAAGACAGTTTTGACTGTTAAAACTAGACTGAGGTCTAGTTGTATATTTGTGTGGCTCTTATAGTACAAGTTACATACAGAAATATAGTATGTAAGAAATATGTGAAAATGTTAACATGTGAATATCATAGGCATGTGAACATGGTTTACATGTGATAAACACACCATAGAATGTTTGAGTAAAGACCATAAAATGAGCCAGATAAACAATAATAAAGAGAGCAGCAAAGAGAGTCTGGTGGCTGTGCCACTGAAAAATGATGTGACATGACACATTTGTAACAATCTGGGGATGATACATATGTATATTCCTCCAATGTCTTCCCTGTAGGCATTCATCCTCTCCATGAATGCACCAGGTGAACTGGGATGCTGCAGTGATTGAGGAATGGCAGAGGTGTGTTCTCCAAACTCATGTGCCTGCTGGGTTCTTGTGCATTGAAAGGTGTTGAAAGGACCACAGCTAGGATCAACAATGCCATACTCCTCTGCTTGAGCCACCATAAGAGAGGTCACAAAGATACCACTGCAACAATGCCCTGAGACCAACTCCTTGTCTTTTTTGGCTCCAGCCAGCAAAGTCCACCTCTCTGATTCCCATTGCCCAGAGTAACATGCTGTGTTAACAATGAACAATGATTGCTATTCCCTTGAATCCTTCCAGCACAATTTCTAGATCATCTTTGAGCAGCACAACATCAAAGTTAACAGGCCTGATACACAACCCCCATCCTCCCTCCCATGCCCCACTAATACAACAAAGAGGGTATCTGTTACAGTCAATGAATGTTTTCTGCTCTCAACCTCATTCAAGAATCTTTTCTTCAGCCTCTTGGGATGGGAGCTGTAGAGAGCTGGAGTGATTGAATGAAGGGTAAGCTATGATTGTGACTTGACCACTCCAGACTGAACAGATAATGATTTAGATGAGTTCTCAGGATGTGAATGGACAGAGACTCATGGGCACATGTTACAGATGAAGGGGCTCATGCTGGTCAAGGTGGATGGAACTACTATCATGCTCAACAAACCTAATCAAATTACACCTGATTACCACCACATACTCCATTTCTCTGCGGAAGAAATCTTCTTAGGCCATGTCAGCCACATCACAATGCTGATCATCTTCTGGAGAGTCCTGTATTTCCTCTGTCAAATGGCGCACCATGAGAGAGGGCTTAGGCATATGACCCAATTGCAATGGGAGTCACCAATCAGGAAGTCAATTTTTGAGTTGTTCATATTTATGTACAACCCCCTGAATGAGTTACCAGGAGGTGCCCCTAATAAATATTCCTAGAATGTAAACTTTTATTTTTATTTTATTTTATTGAGATTCAAATCAATCATATATGTCAAAATAAAAACAAAAATTATTTTTATGAATATTTATATATAAATTTATTAAAAATTCAATTCAACCTACTGAGTACAACTACATAATTTTATTTTGGAGAATGGAAAAATCCATGGCCATCCATTCCTTGTTTGCAGACAATGGCCCCACAGTGATTTGATATGATTTGACATGTTCTATGAGGGTGATGCTTCATGTATGCAAGTGCATTTGGGACTTGTCATTGTAGGGTATTGGAGGGGCACAGCTGGATGGAGGGGAAGACATATTTATTGACACCTATGAAAAAGGAAAGGGAGAAGTTTGTGAGACAGAAAGAGAAAAGAGTTCCTCAGCCCTCATTGAGGTGTGTGGTGTATTTTCAGTAGCAGTATTGCATTGATGATTTTGGAGAGCTGTCTCAATCCAGAAGGTGGTGATCAAAAAGGAAGAGGCTGGCATTCGTGCTGATTTTGTCATTTGTGTGATTGAGACTAAGTTAGGTTGCATGACCAGTCACAACTGGTCACATGACCAACCATGACCACAGTCATGGCATGACTGCAGTTATGGTTGCACTTTGTTGAACAAAGTTGCAGTTGTGGTCATACAAAATTGGTCTATCTCCATGACCAGTCATAACCAGTCATTTCAGGGTCCAGATGACTTTGATACTACATCCACCCCACCAAATGCCTGTAACCCTTAGAATATAGTGTAATAACCCTATCATTTGGACATAAAAATACTCCACTAATTGTAGTATTAGGATTGGCAGAGTATTTCCTATTATTTTGAAGATTGGGACAGCGACATATCAGGATAATCCACAATAAAGGTGGAAAAAACTCTGCCAATCACAGCATTGGGATGGGCAGAGTATTTTCCCATTTTTTTGAAGATTGAAATGGTGACATATTGGCAGGACTTGTAGATGTGGGCCACCAAGTGGCAGATCCGAGGCCCCTCTCTTATTCAAGTTATTCTCTCTTATTCTCTCTTTGGCAATGTTTGGTGCTCATATGGTAGTTTGTTTGTTTGTACTTCTTTACATGTTTGTTATGAGCAGAGCTCAAAATACAAGCATGAAGTTCACCCACTCATTGTCCACTCTTGTTTCCCCAACACCTCAGACCTGGAAAATCCAACATTTCATAGTTGTATATCATTAGTCTACTACTTGGGACCAGGGACTGAGTGCCAAACATTGCCAAAGAGAGCCAGAGGAAGAGCACCAAACATTGCCAAAGAGAGAATAAGAGAGAATAAGAGACGGGGCTTGGACCTGCCACTTGGTGCCATCCTCTATTTCCTCCACTATGCTGGCTATGTGCACGTGCTCTTCTTTGCTGGTACTACCATTGTCATGTCCTGGAGGAGGTGTTGAAAGCCACTCAATAAGGGGCTGCTGATATGCAGCAAGCACACTCAACCACAAACCAAACCCTACAAACACCTGAAGTGCAGTTACCAGTGGCACCCTCTTAGTGCTAGGGATCATCGAGGGTATACCCCTGCCATTCCCTAGGATGCAAATTTAGGGGGTGGCCAAATTTTGTAGGAAAAAAAAAAGAAATGCTGAAATGCAGGAATTGGCTCATGCATGCAAATCTCATCATGATAATTCTAAATAGCCTATTATACAGTAATAGATGTACTCTGATGGATTGTAGAGTCTAGAAATAACATGGGAAAAAAAGCGGACTTTGATTGTCCACAACTGTAGTAGTACCTTGAATCTTGTGCTCAGGGCAATTTGAGGCAACAGATAAAGTGGTGGCGAGACAACTCGGGCCCCTTTAAAAGCGGACCCCCAATTGGACGTCCGAGTCGGAGCCCAATTGTCGGCTCTCGGCTGCCGGAGCTGACCCGGATTGTAGTACTACAGCAACTGCGAAAATGCAAGAAACCAGTCTTAGCAGCCACACGCCGACGTACGCTATCATCTATGCAATGCCATCAGACGTCCTATACACTCTCGCTCAACGCCACGCCACTCGGCCCTCCGCCGTGCCTGAGCGTGGCCCACGATGGTTTGATCTCTCGGGTGATTGGCGTTCGGTATGTGCAGTGCTCCTAGAGCATGGGGACGGCCAAGCGGAAAGAAGAAGCAGCGACCGTTCAATACAGCCATTTTCCTCAGCCCGACACGACGAGCGTCTCCCCTTGCTCAGCGCTGTCTCCAATAACATTCCTCCACCCCCGCCCTTGGGCCGTTTGCCGCATACTTCGTTTACAGCGACGTAGGTACGATTCTTTGTTCATTCCGAGGACGAACGAAAATAACCATGGTCCATGAATCTAGTCGCCGATCACGGATGATGAAACCGATGCATTAAAGGCAAGTCTTGCGTCCGACTTGCGAGAGTGGGGAGTGCAAGCTCATATGCAATATCTTTTTCTGGGGTTGTGGTACCAAATTTGAAGAGGCGTCTTGTCTGCATCGTTGCCAGCCGTGAAGGGACGATTTGGCATGGCCTTGTGCAGGGCTCTGGTTCATGTTCCAGCCCAGTTCCGAGGCCGAAACGAATTGGGGAGGGTCCGGCGTCATGGAATGCCCCAGTCACCGCCGCTCCCCGTACGTACCCATGCTACTTCAACATCTCCCCCAACTTTTGATCCACCTGTTCCCGAATCCTCTCCAAAATCCAAATCTTCTCCGACTCCCCTCTAGCAAACAACGGCCCCTCATCTCCCAACCACGTCCAATTCGAAACGTCACCATCCTCACACCCTCTATCTCGATTCAACCCCAACAGCGTGATAATCTCCTCCCACTCCTCCCACGTATACTTTTTGTTTTCATCATCTTGGATAATTTGTCGAACGCCCCGAATGAGCCTCATAGCCCTCGTCACCTCGTATTTATCACTCTTTTCCTTTTCGGACGTATTCGCATCCGGCTTTTTGGGAACCACGGGAGCAGACCCGCCGTCTGCGTCTTTTTCTTTCCCCTCGCCGTCTTCGCTTTGTTCGTCGTCCCGGTAAATGTCGACCGTCCCAATGAGCCATTTACCAATGATGCCTTCGATGGGGCCTTCTTTTACCCATGTTGCCAGGGTGGCGCCAATGTCAGAGATGAGGAGCGTCATGGCGGGGATGGCGGCGAGGGACCAAGCTACGAAAATGGGTCGACCGGCGCGAGACCGGGGTATGACGTCACCGTAGCCGATGGTTATGAGGGAGACGTAGGTGAAGTAGAGGGACAGGGCGTAGGTGTATTTTCCCGCTTGTTGTTCCAAGTGCTGTGCAGACAATGTCAAAAAAGAGAAATGGTGTTAAACAAGGGTTTTGACTCCTCACCCGTTCTGTTATCCAGAATATGAGCGCGCCTCCGAACCAGATGACCCCGAACAACGTAAACGTCACCAAAAGCGATAAATACTTCCTCCTATCATCCGCGCTCTTCTTCACATACCTCATTACCTCCCATTCGTCCCTACTCCACTTTATCGGCGGTTGAAACGTAGGAACCCTCGGTCTAGTCTTTCTCGGATTTCTGACCCAGGACAAGAGACGGAAGAAGATGGATTTTTTTTCGTAGCCCCGAAGTTGGACTTGGAACCATTTTTGGCGTTGATTTTTCATGACTTCTTTCCCCCATACGATTCGCTCTCTGAACCTCGCTACGAATAGCGCGCGGATACTCGTCACAATGAGACCCAGCACGAGTATGCCCATCGCGGTGTAGGGTATCAAGACGATCTTGGCCGCCGGACTCGTAGGTAGGAAATCCGAACCAAAGCCGATCGTGAGCAACGAATAGTTTGTCCAGTATATCCCATCGAGATACGTCCAGCCTTCGATAGAGGAAAATATTCCCCCGCCTAAGGCGAGGTAGAGCGTGAACATCATGGTTTGGAACATGAGGGTGCGTTGGGGGGCTGAGAGGAGAACTTGGGGCCGGTATGCGGGGAATGTATCCCGGAAGATGGGCCAGTGGAGGGTGGGTAGGACGGATGTGAGGAGTAATGTTGCGTTGAAGAAGTGCATGACGCAGGAGATGAGGGCGTAATAGTAGGCTTGGGAGTGGATCTCGTCAACGCCCGCCTTGGTGCAGCTGAGTGCGACGATGTGGGCTGTTCCAGAGAAATACCTGTTGGGAGGTTAGTGGTTAGGCGGACGGTAAGAGGAGGGGGACTTGCCAGAGGAAGATTGTGGCTGGTTGGGATATGAAGTACCGGATTCTACGAGCAAAGTTCAGGATGAGGAGAATGTTGGCGGATATAGCTGTTACGAGGGCTACCGAGTTGAGAGTGTAGATTCTGTAAAGTCATGTTGTGTTTATTGAACAGTGGTTGAGAGTGAAAGGACTCACAAAGCTGTGTTATGGGCTCTTCGTCCCAGGATGGGTTGGGTGAAAACGACCCATGGTTCAAAAAATGCGAGAATCGTAAATAGATTGGCTAGAGGGGCTGTTGCTGCGCAGATAAGAGGGAGAATGGCGGAAATGAACCACCAAGGTCTGCTCAGAGCCTTATGACGGGCCGCTTGCACCTGGACTTGGCGCTTATACGCTTCCATGTCATGAGCGGCAGGCGTTGGCGCGAGCTTTTTAGACTCAAATGTTGAGCCTGGGGTTTTGGATTCATGGCATGACATGAGACAGACGAAATAATCCCGTCCATTAGCGTAATATAAATCTTATCCGATCGGCTTGTGGAGCGGACCCGTCACGGGAGTGAAACTAAAGAATTCCGCGGAGGTTCGAAATCGCAGTGTGGTGATAGAACAACAAGGGAATTGACAGAGAGACTGACCGTGGCCTGCAGTGAAAGGGCGAGCGCTCCTACAGCGTCTAACAAAACGCTAAAGCCTAACGCGAAAATTCAAGAAACCGGCCTTAGCAGCCACACAGCGCGTACGTACGCTATGCAAATGTCCTGATCGACGGTATACACTCTCCCAAGACCATCTCGACCTGCGACTGCCAACACTCCACATCCGGCATTGACAGCACCAACTTGATATGCTTCAACTGCCACTCTCGATACCTCCGTTTACTCATCTCCGCAAAAAACGATTCCTAATTTACCTCGATGTCAACAACAGCTCTTTAATTAGGCGACAAATAAACTCACAATCTGTTGTTCTCGCCTCCCACAACAATCTTCCGCAGCAGAAGACAACGGCGATGGCGAAGAGGACGAAGCGACATCCTTGACGAGTAAACAAAGCTTCTCCAACCTCGGCGCCTTTTCCGACAACAAATCCATCAAATTCGGTGTCAACACCACCGATCCCAACCTCAGCTCTCTCAACCTCAGTTCTCTCAACCCACATCGACCATCATCGCACTCAACCTCCAACTCCTCCAAAACCTCTTCAATAAACGACAAAGACTGATACTGCCCAGTCAACGACAACGAGACAAGCGTGGATCTAAACGTCCCTATACACGCTAGACACGTATCGATTGGTATATGGGTCGTGTTCAGATCCAACGATCGTAAACGCGTTTGTCGAATATTTTGCAACGACTTTTGGAACCGCGTATCGAGGAAGAAAGGATCTGGGTCCGAGTTGACGGATGTTATTGATGATGATCCACCGCGCCTTCCGCCTAGGCTAAAGATGGGCTGTTCAGCGCGCAAAGCGAGAACGCGTAACGTGGCGCTGTGGCGATCGATGAAGGTGCTCAGAGCGGAGTGGTCGTTGTCGAATTGGATGTCGCCGTCGATGGGGAGGCTGACTAGGAGCTTCTCGAGGTTGGGGATGTCGTTGATGAGGGGGAGGAAGCTTCCTAATGGGCTGGGGCCGCGGATTTCTATTTCGAGGGTTTTGAGAGTGTTGCGGACGTAGTTTATGGCGGAGGCGAGGGTTGTGGATGAGGAGGTGAAGGTGAGGAAATCGGTGGTGGAGTACATGAGCAAGTCGGGAGTGGCGGGGATGGGTAGAACGGTGCTAGTGGGGATTTCGCTGTGAAGAACCATTCGAAGTTCTTCGAGGCAAGATAGCCTGGAAAAGACTTGCGCGTCAAGGTAGGAGAGGTTTTCGAGTGAGATGGTGATGGTGAGGCGGCGGATGGGTGCAGATGCGAAAATACTGGAAAAGATTTGAGCAGGATTGTTGGAGAGGCAGGTGAGGGGAAGACCGGTCCATGTGATATGGTATTCGGAAACGTTGGGGAGTTTTGAGAGCACGTCCTGCATGAACTCGATGATGAATTTTGCAGGGAGGCCGCATTTGCCCGATTTGAGGAGGATCTTGTGTCGAAGCACGTCCGAAGATATTTTCACGTCTTCTTGGGCATGATTTGTGTATAGTTCGCGTTTGAGAAAGTCGGGGTAGATGTAAAGTGTTTTGACGCGTTGCGCGATGGCCGAGTCCCTAGTTCGTGTAAGCGCAAAAAAAGAGGAAAAGAAGGAATAGGCACACCTCAAGCGAAGTAACAACCACACCATGCGTTCATTGAGATACGTAAAGCTTATCTGTCTATATCGGTAGTCCATTGCGAGGTTAAAGAAGAATCGGTTGACGGAGAGCATGTCTTTGAGACATAGGGCAGGGATGAAGCGGGCGATGGCGACCCATACCTGGGGAGGCAAAGATTTCATGAAGGATGGGCGGAGGAACTAACAAGGTGTAGGGGAGCATGGTTATGGAGAATGACAAGCTGTCAGTTAACCTGGTTGATCCCCAAATGACTATATGAACCCCCTGCCGGTCCGGAAGCGAGCGGCGTTGGTACTAGTCCTCTGATTGGCGTCTTACAACGGAGCGCTAGCGCTCGGAACATCATCGCTATGATTGCCCTTTGTCAAATTTAAATTTTGCGAACGGTTGAACCATTTTTCGTTGGGGGGGGATTCGGAGTTGCTGGCCAGAGATGGTTAAATTACTTGTTGGTCATCGAGTCGCCTGCCAACTCATCATGGTCTGCTGAGCTTACACAGATGATTACGGAATAACATCCAGACCAAGATTCTATTTCATTACCATTGATCATATATCATACGAGATCTTATACAACGATACATCAAGAACATGATTTGGTTCGAGGAACAACTCATAATTGAAACAACCTAAACAGGGTAAATTGCGCACAAAGAAATAAATTGAAATTAAATTCGAACCGAATTAGGACACCACGTTCCAAGTTGTCATCACACCACGCCCGATACCGTCTACCATGTCCGCGTGCAAGCCTCACTTGTATTGTCTATGGGACCATTATCAAAAGACAAGATTTTGGAGGCAGGATGCCCAAAAATTGTGCTCCCGCTCTTATTCCGAGTCTTCTGCACTTCGTAACAGTTCCAATCGAATCGCTGGCATGGTCAAAGTTCAAGACCTCCATTTGGTCATATGCCGACACGAGGCGGCTGTAGACGCCACTCCAGGTACAAGTTTTTCTTTCAAGTCCAAGTCCCTGCTGATGTTCTCTGCAAGTATCCACTTTGGATGATTCCCGCGGGACCCGCTGGCTGTCTCCTCTGGTAGCGATGGTAGCATCGTACTCAGGCCTCACTTCTCTCATTGATGGGCGCGGACGACTACAAGTTAAAACATTTACTCACAGGTCCCAATGCATGGTCTAGGGAAACTCACGGTCTGTACCCATATCCGTCATTTAGACATCTTAGCACGAAAAAGAATTCTTGGGGTTGTAAACCGGGTCACGGCGTCCAATGCTGGCTGCTATTCGGATACAACTATTGCGGTACCTATTTCGCTCCCATATGGAACGCGACGTCATCGTCGAGCTTATTTTCGTTTTGAAAACATTGCCCCGCAAGGCCCGCTTCTCCATCTGCTATTGTGCAAATCGATTTCCCATGTCCAAATCTATTTCCTCAACGCCTCTTCTTACTTTAGTCGCTGTGCGGCGTCACGTTTCTAACGATGTGAGGATCACGGCCTCACCATTACCATCTCGGCTCAAAAACTTGCCCTGCCCCGATGCACAAGGCTTTCCTTCCCCGACGACTTCGAATGTTTCTGCCCCATAAAGTCCCCACAATACCGTATACCCACCGTCCAATGACAATTTCTCCAGTTCACGGTGTTCCTCAACCGGTGGCCATGCCGGGTTCGTCGGTGCTGTTTTTTTTGGTATAGACGGCTAGATTCCGTTGATCATTGACTCTTCGGAGCCTCTTGCCATTACCAGATTCCCAAATATAGCCACTGCGACACGCTCGAGTACACTAATCATATGGAGAACACCATACTGCATTTCCTAGCCTGATTGGCTTCAAACGGAGCGATTGAGCACGCAAAAGGTTGTCACCCTAAAGAAGGTAAATTGCGTGTGCGTGACATGTCAAGAGATAAGCAAATTTGAGCCAAATGAGGTCTGAGGCCTGAGGCTCCGCGCTTCGAATGTCGTCACGCCAATATTAGCATAATCGGGACAAGGTATGATCTTGGCATCGTTTTTGGAAAGGATAGCGCCTCACAGGCGTCACTGTTCATAGGAGCATTACCTTCATGTCGGCAACACCGGTTTAGGTCCTATTCAGCTGGGAAAAACATGAGAATACCATGATGGACGCCAAAAAGTACCTGATCATCCAGCTGCAAGTGCCTTCGCTGTAAAGTCTTAGGAGGTTGTCCTGACGTCGCGGCCTCACGCACCCGCAACACCGCGACTTCTCGACATGAGTAGGTCAGAACTGTTACTCCTAAAGGCATTCATTTATACGTACATGACCCGTGATCCACTCATATCGGGTCTTCTACGGAGTTCAATACTATCCATATCGATTTCCCACGTCTACTTGCACGTCTTGACACCTTCGCGTCTTGGTGGTGCAATCATGACCTTTTTCCAACGTCCACGGTGGATCTGGTGAGTTCAGACGAGTTTGGGTCGCGTTCGGATGGGGAATAACAGGTCTGTCACGGAGCAGTAACATAGCCCAAAACCAAATTATGTCAAAATCGTGTGCGACGTGCGTTCATAACATCACTGCACCTCGTTCTTAGACCCTGGCTCTCAAGCATTGACGCCACCAATACCGCCTTTTCGGGCGGCCCAGGACCGTAAAACATCATCGGCTGACGGAGGAACAGCCCCACCTCTCGTGGCACTCCGTGGACGCGAAGATAATGTGGTGCTGGCGCTCGTACTATATCCACTTGACGACTTGCGACTAGCCTAACTCAGCGATCACATTTTAAAGCAGCAAATCGGCGCATCTCTCGTAGGCTTGGTATTTCAGACAACGGCATTATCCAGGGCGAAAATGGAGGACAAGGCATAGGAACAGTATTACAGGTGGTATCTAGTAGAGTCGCGGGGAGTTGGTCCGGAGGTACCTTTTACTGAGCGGTACCTTTTGGCATGTGCCGATGGTCACTAAGAGGCTACCACTGCTGCGAGCCAGGAGGGGTCGGAGAGGACGAGGGTTCAGACGAGCACAGTTGTAGGAATGGCCATAGCCCGGGGGAGCTGAGGATGGTAGCTCGTAGATCGTTTCCGACGTGGGTGCATTAGTTGAGCATTTGAGAGAGTCCGAGTCCGGCTCCGAAGATGATAGCCGGGAGCCGATAATTGGGCTCCGCTTCAACAAATGTCCAAACGCTATCATAATCAAATCGATCAAAGCTGGAACATTTACTACGAGCACGCTGAACCAATCTCCTCCGAGTCCATACTGTCAATCTTGCCCGCCCGAGCTCTTCAGGGCCAGTGCTGCCTCAAATTACAGATCTTTCGTGCCTGAGCAGTAGCAGTGAGCATCATCCCGACTGCCAATTGATCCCACGAGCCTGACTGGCGTAGTAGTATAGTACGAATACGGTACCGTGCCTTGAATCTCCGTCCAGCTGCTTCTTCATGTAAGTATTGTGTTCATCTTCTGAAGGCTACACTTTGTTGCCAGCATCTATTTAATTATCCAGTGCCCTCTGCCAGCTCATGTAAGGACCAATTCAGCTGTGCAAACATGTTGATCTTTTGAGCCTCACATATGATGATTGTCTCACTGCTATTGCATTTCTGACCTCTGTCTCTAAAGCTATTGGTATTCTGGCACCAGATGATGTCAGCAATGGAAAACATTACTAGTACATCACCAAATGGTATATCAAAATATGTATCTTGACAGCATTGACACAATACTGACATGTGACCTGTGAACATCTGACACAGATATTGCAGGCCTTAGGGAACGATACAAATGCCCATACTTTCGCATTCTGGTCATAGGAAGGGCTAATGCAGGCAAGACAACCATCTTGGAGAAGGTTTGTATTGTAGCCAAGGGAACAAAGCCTGTTATCTATGACAAGGATGGTGAGAAAGCATGCCCTCCCTTATTCACTTTCAACTAGTTAGTTCCCTATAGGTAATCAAATAATACCTTCCAAGACTCATTTGATTCCATCAGTTGAGGTAAATTCAACTTTGATGATGCATAAATCAAACATATTTAATGATGACAGAGAGGTATACATGACATTGAGCATCAAATTACATACAATGGAAGCAACTTTATCTTCCATGATTCTCAGGGTTTTGAGTCTGGTGCAGCTGATGAATTGGAGATGGCTTGGGAATTTATTGGAAAGAAAGCTGCAGAAACTGAGCTGAAAAATCAGTTGCATGCAATTTGGTATTTTTGACTTTGGCTATATAAAACTAGCTGACCAAGCTTCTTGTAGGTATTGCATACCCATGGACAGTCCTCGACCCATTCTACCTACAGAGCTTGAGTTCTTTAGCAGGGGGACTGGCAAAGGTAAGTCCCAAGGTATTTATCTCTCACAATGTTTATTTGGTCTGCCTTTGGTCTTTTTTTATGCTTCCCTTCTGCAAGACACATACTGACCAACAACTTGCATTTTTATAGTCCCTTTGGTAGCTGTATTCACCAAATTTGATGGTCAAATAATCAATGAATATGCCAACTTGCTGGATGTTGAGATTGAGGATAAGTGGGGTAAGGCCCGTGAGAATGCTGAAACTACTTTCCAGACTGTTTATCTTCCCAAAGTATTGAATGCTCAATACCCTCCCAAAGGATATGTGAGATTGGAAGGTCAGAATAACAACATATCATTCTCTAAATAGAGATAATGCTGTTCAATAGACATGGATTTACCAGAGGAGAACTGTCCTGAATTGACCCAGACAACTGCTGATGCAATTGATGATGACATTATCCACCAGCTTTTTGTTTCAACACAGATGAATAATCTGGATCTCTGTGTTAAATCTGCACTTGAGTTAGTGAGGATCACTTACAAATTACCACATGCAAATGTTTACCAATCCCAGACATGCATTTGAAGACATCACTGAATGGGAAACCCTCATTCTTCAGGTTATCACTAAATTCCCACATTTCTGGGTATGCATATTTCGCAAATAGTTATGGAGTTGGAAAACTCAATTGAGAACAGGTGGACAGAAATGTCAGTGTCATGTCTATAAAATGACAGCTATTTTAAAACACCTTATGCAGCAGGTGGTCAATTTATTCAATCCATTTCTATGGCAATTTGGTTATCCATACTTCAGACTTCCTCAAATGAAATAAAAGTAAGTTATATTTCACTTTGCAACAAAATTGAATAATAGGGATCAAAGTGGGTAGATACAAATGAACCAGCATACATTTGACATGGTTTGTTTGATGGCCAACAGTTTGTGAATGATCTATAATTTACTGCTTAACAAACTTGTAACATTCTCAACAGGCAGTGAGTAACAATCCTCAATTTATGGTAGCAACTTATCATATGACAAACAGGATGTGAGCTGCTTTGTATGTGGTTCAATCATGTTACACTAAAAGATTGTCAGGCAGTGAGCAGCATTGTATTACCATTTTACTTACATGAAATTGAATCCTCTTGCCTGCAGAAAGTGAGTGACATTACAATTTATGTACATGTATGTAGTATGACCTGATTCAATAAACAACAGAAAGTTGGTACATTATATTTTTATCTGAGTGACAGCTTTTCTAATCCTCTCATCCTATGAACAGCAAGTGAATGATACAGTCATTCTTTCTCCAATTATACAATTTAATTATTTTGTTGTGCAACAACAGGCAGTAAGTAGTGACTTACATATCTTCATGGATGTCTCATGATTAACACCTTGCAACTAATAGGATGTGGGTTACACTTCTTCTGAAACAACCTCAGGACATACATATAGCTCATCCTGAAATCAATAGAAAGTTAGTGAGATTTCCTTGACAGCAAGACTTGTTACTTCCTATTCCATGATTAACAGGAGGTGTGTGACACAACACTCTTTTTTGTTGTGGAAAGCTCATCACATCCCCACTGTATCATGCAGAGAGTGAGGATTTTGATCTTGCCTCTTCCAGCAATCAGATCACATCTTGCAATATGATCATTAGGAAGTGAGTAACACCATCTTCAAATGTGCAATCTTGAGTTGTGAGCAACAGTATGTGAGAATCTTACATTTCAAAGAACTTGGCAGCCTTATGCCTCCAATTTTATGATGTGCAGTTTGTAAGCATTATTTGGTATTAACTACATGACAGCTTCATCACATTATTCTTTTTGTAGGAAGTGAGTTGACACTAGATTGATGCACCCAGAATTGTGTCACATCTCATTGCACAACAAATAGAGTGTAAGTAACATTGCTTGCAGGGTTGCAATGGCACTCCTCATATTACAATCAACAGCCAGAGATGAAAAGAGCAAGTGTCTTCATTTTTCTATTAGTTGCATCATGATAATTGAGCTCTTGACAGCATGTAAGACTACAACATTTTCTGCCATCATGATTACATCTCATAGAACCATCACTGCCAATAGCAAGTGAGTGATGATACACATTCTTTTGTCATCAAATCATGTGAGCAACAGATTGTGAGTCAAGTTTGCCTAGTTAAATCTGATACACATAGTATGCACAACAGTATGTAAGTGAAGCTGCATGGCTCTCTGGAAAACAGTTTTCTGATTTTCCCTTGAATAGGGAGTGAGTAATATATCCTTGAGAGCCAATCTCTTCATGATATATTCTAACAGGCAGTGAGTATATTACACATTTTCAAATGCAGTCTTACCTATGACCAACAGTGGGTGAGTGATTTTGCAAAATGCAATTGCCAATGTCATTCTTTTTTTGTATGATTATCAGAATGTGAGTGTCATTGGAAATTTCAGATGAATGGTCACATCCTATCCTTATTGTGACAAAAAGCGAGTGAGTGACAATGTACATTTCTCAGTAATGTAATCAGATTCAAGTTTCCTATGACCAACAGGAAGTAAGTGACATTGTGCATTTCTGAAATGCAATCTGATTATATTATGCAATTGACAGGAAGTGAGTAACATTGCATCTTTTTTCAAACAGCTGCCTACCTTCTTCTGTGACTGATAGTATGTGAGTAGAACATTGCACAAATCCCAGGAAATCTGTCTCATCACATATTCTACTGTGACTTATAGGATGTGAGAAACATTTCAACTTTTCTTGAAACCTGCTTCATCACATCTTCATTGCTCAATAGGAAGTGTGTGGTATCACATCTTGTGTTTTTTTGAAAGATTCAAATCTTTCCAGGAAGTCAGTGATGCTGCAGTTGTTTTCACAAGTCATCTCATCACATATTTCTTGTGTCTGATTACAGCTAGTGAGCACTGATTGTTGCAAAATCTGTCTTGTGTAAATCACTTCTTCACAGAGAGTGAATGTCATTGCTCATTCCTGAAATGCTATCTCATCATATCATTTTTTTATAATTACTTAACAGAATGTGAGATCATTGCAAATTTTATGAAACAGTGTTTCATCACCATCTCATCTTATGACCAACAGCAAGTGAGTAACCAGTGTTTGTGATGTCATCAAATCTTATGGTCAACAGCATGTGAGTCATGTTGCAAAGTTTTCTAAGAGTGCACCTCTGAATCCCTTACTATAACCTACAGGAAGTGAGTGATACTAGTTGCACAAAACTACATCTCAAAATATCTATTTGATGAGCAGGAAGTAAGTCATTCTGCACACTTTGCTGAAGTAGTCACATCACATATTCTCCTACATATTTGGATGAACAGCTTGTGAGTGGTATTGTACATGAGTATGAAAGGCTAACTATGACATGCATAATAAACTTGTAGGCAGTGAGTGGCATTAGACACTTTTGTGAAACTTATTGCAACATATCATCTTGACTATCAGGCTGTGAGCACCATATTCTATTGTTCTGAAAGGCAATTTCATTATGTCTTCTGCCACAATAACAGGAAGTGAGTAATGTAACTTGCCCATTTTCTCTTTATTATAACTTCATCTATGTTATGGCCAACAGGTAGTGAGTACAGTGCATATTATTTTGAAGTTCTTTTTATCACATTCCCCTTCATAACCAACAGCATGTGAGTAATAATGCTCTGAACAATGACCTTTCTATAACTTTGATAACCACAAACAGGAAGTGAGGGATAATATGTTGCATATTCTCAACAATACAGTGCCCAATGTGGTTTTCCCAATGACCTATAGGCAGTGAGTGACAGAACACTTTTCTGAAAAGTAGTCCTCATTTTGTCCCACAATCTCCAGGCAGTGGGTGGTATTGTTAAATTTATGAAAGCATGCCATCATATCTTATGACCAACAGGAAGTAAGTAATATTAAACCTTTTTAAGACAGGCCCTTTGACATTATTCTGTTAACCTATAGGAAGTGTGTGAAATGCCTCAATTTTCTGAAATCCCAGTGACACATCCATGTCTTTGATGGACATTACAGGCAGTGAGAACAGTAGTTTTAGACTGTTTTGCTTTCTCTAATTTTACTGCCACCCATAGATTGTAAGAGGCTCTTGGAATGTACTACACCTAACATCCTTGATTTTCCTGGCTTTTCAGGTAAGTGTTATCAAGTTGCAGGATATTTTAATCTCAATATTAATTAACACAGTGTGTAAGTCCAGCATTACATTGGAAATTTCCTCTTTCTTATAGTCAGCCTGAACTTTTCTCCTTGTTTGGAGACCAATCAGGAGAATTTTCAGTAACTGTATGTGCTGTGTTTTTCCCATTGATGAAGAATTGATTTCCTGTAATAAGCCTACAGCCTGCCAAGTCTTAGCTGGTAATATAGTATACCATTCTTTCACTCTATGTATATACTAACATGAGTTCAAGCAATTGTCATAATGGCAAAGCTATCATTTTGGATAAACAAGCCATTTTTGGAATCGTTCATGGAGGCTTTGGACCAATTCAAGACTCAACAAGACTATGTGGAGAAGATCCAGACTCACATTACATCAGAGTCCGAAATGCCTTCTGAAGATGACAAAGAAGCTTTGGTTTCATTCCTCTACAAACTGGTCATTGACTTCAAAGTTTAATGGTATGTTCTTTGGCAGCAATGAACGCAATACTAGTGGGAATACCAATATGCATTTAGGGAAACCTTACTCAGCAATCACAGTTTTTCCAATTTTGCTACATGCCTTCTTTTGTTGTACCATCATGTCCAATTTCTCGTTCATGTAAAAATTGTCTGTATACGGTTGTGAACTTCAATGACTCTGGCACCTTACACAACATATTGGCATGCGCAGTGTCGCATTCTGCTGCCAGTGCATGGCCAAGAGCTACAGTGGCACCTGGCTCTTGATTCCCACTACCAGCGTGAGTGTGACCAAGCCCAGATAACTGCCATACCAACCTTTCTATCCCCAACCTTCCGACATGGACAAACTAATTCATCTGTCTCCTATTCAATGGTGTGGGCATTCTTCAATCTAAATTACATTCTGAAGACATCGTGGAAAATATAGTATATGCGTGCACCGCCAGTGAGTTCTTTGGTTGAAACGTCAATTTTGGTTCCTTCAATTGAAGAAATGAAGTCTCTCGCAAACTGTGTCATGAGGCGTAGAACAATGGAACCTTGCTGTAGATTGTTGGTGAGTAGGATTTGTTAAACGATGCACAAGTCAACATACCTGATTCTTGTCTCCGAAGATGGCCGCATCACCAAATGAGTTGGGCTCCTGCTGAGCCTGTCCCATCAATGCATTCAGACGCGCCTTCATATCTGACAACTTGTCGCGAATATGGTTCATGAGTACCTTTTCAATCAAATCATCAACACCACGCCTTCAAAACAATGCATATACCCACCATATTCAACGTCTTTGCCAAGTACTTTGTTCCGTTTTTGTGGGAAATATTCCGGTAGGCAGGGTGGTTACGGAAGAATTCAGTTTCGCTTTCCAAAGCCTCCCAAGCTCTTTTTTCCGTTGATGTCCTGTTGGCTTCTGTTAACGACACCAATGAATCCAAGCTTGAGGGGGTAAACACGTCCAGTGAGGACGTCAAGGGCGTTGGTACCGGCGTCCATGAGGTCAAGTTTGGTAAGAACGCCTATGGTTCTTCGGCCTTGAGGGTCAACAGTGCGGGCAAGTTTGAGAGAATCTGAGTTGGCAAGGTCGATATTTGCGGCAGAAACGGAGAGGACAATGCTATGGTCGATGAGACGCGCTAAAAACAGGATTGTGCCGAGAATACCTGTTCGGTTTTGAAATGTACTCGATAACGGGGTTTCTAATTTGCCATTCAATATCGCTTGGTTGATCACCGACGGGAATCTGAATTCTGAGAAGAGTTCAAACATCGATGGCATGATACCGTACCTTTGTCAAACCAGGAAGGTCCACCAACGTCAAGTCCAACACATCCGGGCCGTATATCCGAAGGTGTATTGGTACTTAGCTTGCTGATGCCTTTATTCTGACCCGCGACTCTGTACGTCTCCTGCTCAATCTCTCTACACACTCCGCTAAAGTCCGTAAACCGTTTGTCCGTGTGGAGGAATTGCGCACACTCTGTATGTGGGGAAGCAGTTGGATTGGGTTCTGGCGGAATGGGCGTATGGATGAGCTGAAGCACGAGCGGCCTGCGCGTCACGTTTCCTTGTCCGCGCGGTAAAAAGTCTTTTCCAACAATACTGTTACGATCTGTTCATAAACGAGTGACACTTCAGTGGGTGGTATGTATGCTCGTGCATGTGGAGAGACTTACGACATTTCACCGCTCGACAACTGCCATTGCACCAGGCTTACGCAAGCTTTTGCCTCAAGTTGATGTACTCTCGGAGAACCGTTTATCAATAGGTCGTCTCCTCCTCATTCGGTGGCGGGTACCAGGGATTGGAATGGCGCATATTATCCTTCAAGTAGGCAAGATGCTCTACTATGTGGTCCCTGGTGGATCGAATGTGGGTCTAAACCACACCGTTAGAATTGAAAGGTAGTTGTATGTTCGAAAGTCTTACCCGCCGAAAGGCCTTGGAGCCGGTTGTTATACGGATTTATGAAATCACGAGAGGAGAATGCGACGCCGAAAGATCCAATGTTTGACTTGAATCGCTTAGCGCGCATTTCCGTCTGATTGCAGCTTCATGCGTTGACCCACACTTCCGACCGTTCAGCAGAGATGTACTGCGCCTGGGCAAACAGAGCATCCCAGGAACCAAGTTGAAGCATCTAATCATTCATATCGACTCCGATCTCCCGATACCGACGAGAATACTTACCCTACGTGGAAGTACAGGGAACCTCTTCCTGTGTGAGAAGTGGCGGAACGAATACATTGAGAGATAAACTAGAAAGATGAATCAGTCAAATCGTTGGATGACAATTGATTTGCGACATACGGAAGGCCGAGGATTCACACGAACTCTTTAGTTTTCTATTCTGAACGCGAGCTGTGCATCGATTCACGCGTCTCGCATTTCGTTCTCCATCTCTCACAGCCGTTGCTTCTGCGTATGGGCGTTATTCATTCAACATCCACCAATGCTTGCCCCTTTCGTCGCGAGATAAGTTGCTTCTTCGCCTCAGCGTGCTTGCAATGTCGGAGGGCAGCGCCACATATAGTAGCCGGGAGCTGAGGATAGTAGCTCGTGGCAAATCGTTTCCGACGTGGGCGTCGCAGTGGAGCATTTGAGAGAGTGGCCATAGAGTGGAAGTTGTGGCAGCAGCGACTCAGCGCGGCTTCCGAGTCTGGCTCAGATGATGGCCGGGAATAATTGGGCTCCGCTTCCACAAATGTCCAAATGCGATCAAATCGATCAAAGCTGGAACATCTTTACTCACTGAATCGATCTCCTCCCTACTGCCATCAATCTTTGCTCAAACTCACCAGCCAGTGCTGCCTCAAATTACAGATCTATTGCACCTGAACAGTGGCAGTGAGCACCATCCCAACTGCCAATTGATCCCACGAGCCTGACTGGTGTAGCCTTAGTATAGTACGAATACAGTACCGTGCCTTGAATCTCGGAGTCTCCGTCCAGCTGCCTCTTCACGTAAGTATTGTGTTCATCTTCATGAAGGCTACAATTTTTTGCCAGCATTCATTCAATACCTTGTTTACCATCTCAACTGAGTGATCTGTTGACATTCAATTGTCCAGTGCCCTCTGCCTGCTCACGTGAGGACCAATCCGGCTTTGCAAACATATTGATCTTTTAAGCCTCACACACAATCACTGCCCCACCACAACAGGTCTACAAATATTGCACTCAGTTCTCAAGATAAACACTACTATTGCATTTCTGACCTTTGTCTCTAAAACTATTGGTATTCTGGCACAAATGGAAAACATTACTAGTAAATCACCAATTGATATGTCAAAATATGCTTCTTGACAGTGACACAATACTGACATGTGACCTGTGAATATCTAACATAGATATTGCAGGCCTTAGGCAACAATACAAATGCCCATACTTTCGTATTCTGGTCATAGGAAGGGCTAATGCAGGCAAGACAACCATCTTGGAGAAGGTTTGTATTGTAGCCAAGGGAACAAAGCCTGTTATATATGGCAAGGATGGTGAGGAATCATGCTCTTCCTTATTCTTTTTCAACTATATAGTTCCTTATATGTAGGTAATCAAATAGTACCTTCCAAGACTCATTTGATTCCATCAGTTGAGGTAAATTCAATGATGATGCATAAATCAAACATATTTAATGATGACAGAGAGGTATACATGACATTGAGCATCAAATTACATACAGTGGAAGCAACTTTATCTTCCATGATTCTCAGGGTTTTGAGTCTGGTGCAACTGAGGAATTGGAGATGGCTTGGGAATTTATTGAAAAGAAAGCTGCAGAAACTGAGCTGAAAAATCAGTTGCATGCAATTTGGTATTTTTGGCTTTGGCCATATAAAACTAGCTGAACAAGCTTCTTGTAGGTATTGCATACCCATGGACAGTCCTCGACCCATTCTACCTACAGAGCTTGAGTTCTTTAGCAGGGGGACTGGCAAAGGTAGGTCCTGAGATATTTATCTCTCAGAATATTTGTTTGGGTAGGATGCCTTCAATTGGTTTTTTTTTCATACCTCCTTCCTGCAAGACATGTGCTGATCAACAACTTGCATTTTTATAGTTCCTTTGGTAGCTGTATTCACCAAATTTGATGGTCAAATAATCAATGAATATGTCAACTTGCTGGATGTTGAGATTCAAGAGGATAAGTGGGGTAAGGCCCGTGAGAATGCTGAAACTACTTTCCAGACTATTTATCTTCCCAAAGTATTGAATGCTCAATACCCTCCCAATGGATATGTGAGATTGGAAGGTCAGAATAACAAAAATTCTTTCCCCACATAGCGATAATGCTGTTCAATAGACATGGATTTACCAGAGCAGAACTGTCCTGAATTGACCCAGACAACTGCTGATGCAATTGATGATGACATTATCCACCAGCTTTTTGTTTCAACACAGATGAATAATCTGGATCTCTGTGTTAAATCTGCAATTCAGTGAGGATCACTTATAATATGTTTTCTGAATATTTATGTTTCTCAGACATGTGCTTGATGACATTACTGCATGGAATACCGTCATTGTTGAGGTCATCAGTAAATTCCCACATTTCTGGGTATGCATGTTTTCCAAATGTACTTATGTATGTAGTTGAAAACTCAATTGAGAGCAGGTGGACAGAAATGTCAGTGTCATTTCTATAAAATTACAGCTATCTTGAAAAACACCTTATGCAGCAGATTGTCAGTTTATTCAATCCATTTTTATGGCGATTTGGTTATCCATACTTCAGGCTTCCTCAAATGAAATAAAAGTAAGTTATATTTTCACTTTGCAACAAAATTGAATAATAGGGATCAAAGTGGGTAAATACAAATGAAACAGCATACATTTGACATGGTTTGTCTGATGGCCACCAGTTTGTGAATGATCCATGATTTACTGCTTAACAAACTTGTAACATTCTCAACAGGCAGTGGGTAACAATCCTCAATTTATGGCAGCAACTTATCCTTCATTGTATGACAAACAGGATGTGAGCTGCTTTGCTTTGTATGTGGTTCAATCATGTTACACTGAAAAATCATCAGGCAGTGAGCAGCATTTTATTACCATTTTAATTAC
Organism: Amanita rubescens; assembly: GCA_015039365.1. NCBI lineage: Eukaryota > Fungi > Basidiomycota > Agaricomycetes > Agaricales > Amanitaceae > Amanita > Amanita rubescens. The sequence continues at coordinate 101,678 of WION01000078.1, forward strand.
ATGAAATTGAATCCTCTTGCCTGCAGAAAGTGAGTGACATTATAATTTATTTATGTATGACCTGATTCAATGAACAACAGAAAGTTGGTACACTATTTTTATCTGAGTGACAGCTCTTCTAATCCTTTCATCCTGTGAACAGCAAGTGAATGATACAGTCATTATTTCCCCAATTATACAATTTAATTATTTTGTTGTGCAACAACAGGCAGTAAGTAGTGACTTACATATCTTCATGGATTTCTCATGATTATCACCTTGCAACTAATAGGATGTGGGTTACATTTCTTCTGAAACAATCTCAGGACATACATATAGCTCATCCTGAAATCAATAGAAAGTTAGTGAGATTTCCTTGACAGCAAGACTCATTACTTCCTATTCCATGATTAACAGGAGGTGTGTGACACAACCCTCTTTTTGGTGTGGAAAGCTCATCACATCCCCACATCATGCAGAGAGTGAGCCATTTGATCTTTCCTCTTCCAGCAATCAGATCACATCTTGCAATATGATCATTAGGAAGTGAGTAACACCATCTTCAAATGTGCAATCTTGAGTTGTGAGCAACAGTATGTGAGAATCTTACATTTCAAAGAACTTGGCAGTCTTATGCCTCCAATTTTATGATGTGCAGTTTGTAAGTATCATTTGGTGTTAACTATATGACACATTATTCTTTTTGTAGGAAGTGAGTTGACACTACATTGATGCACCCAGAAGTTGTGTCACATCTCATTGCACAACAAATAGAGTGTAAGTAACATTTACACTTGCTTGCAAGGTTGAAATGGTATCGTGATCAACAGTTGTGGATAAGGAAAGCAAGTGTCTTCATTTTTCTATTAGTTTCATCACTTGATAATTGAGCTCTTGACAGCGAGTAAGACTTCCACCATCTTGATTACATCTCATAGAACCATCATTGCCAATAGAAAGTGAGTCATAATGCACATTATTTTGTCATAAAATCATGTGAGCAACAGATTGTGAGTCAGGTGCTTGCCTAGTCAAATCTGATACACGTAGTATGAACAACAGTATGTAAGTGAATTGAACTATGTGGCTCTCTGGAAAACAGTTTTCTGATTTTCCCTTGAACAGGGAGTGAGTAATATATCCTTGAGAGCCAATCTCTTCATGATATGTTCTAACAGGCAGTGAGTATGATTACACATTTTGAAATGCAGTCTCACTTATGTATGACTAGTGGGTGAGTGATATTGCAAACTGCAATCTCATTCTGTTTTTCAAATGATTAATAGGATGTGAGTGACATTGCAAATTTTGGATAAACAGTTGCATCCTATCCTTATTGTGATGAAAAGCGAGTGAGTGACAATGTACATTTCTCAGTAATGTAATCAGATTCAAGCTCCTATGGCCAACAGGAAGTAAGTGACATTGTGCATTTCTGAAATGCAATCTGATTATATTATGCAATCAACAGGAAGTGAGTAACATGTCATCTTTTTTCAAGCAGCTGCCTCATACTTTCTTATGTGACTGATAGTATGTGAGTAGAGCATTTCACAAATCCCTGGAAATCTGTCTCATCACATACATATTCTACTGTGACTAGGATGTGAGAAACATTTCAACTCTTCTTGAAACCTGCTTCATCTCTCCCTTGATCAATAGGAAGTGAGTGACATCACATCTTGTTCTTTTTGAAAGGTTTTCTCATCATCTTTTCCTGATTGACAGGAAGTCAGTGGTGCTGCAAATGTGTTTACAAGTTATCTCATCACATATTTCCTATGTATGATTACAGCTAGTGAGCAATTGTTGCAAAATCTGTCTCATGTAAATCACTTCTTCACCTTCTATCAACAGAGAGTGAATGACATTCCTCATTTCCTGAAATGTTATCTCATCATATCTTTCTTTTATAATTAATTAACAGAAGGTGAGATCATTGCAAGTTTCATGAAATAGTGTTTCATCATATCTCCAACAGCAAGTGAGTAACCAATGTTCTAAACAGTGATGTCACCAAATCTTATGGTCAACAGCATGTGAATCATATTGCAAAGTCTTCTGAGAGTGTACTTCATCCCTTACTATAACCTGTTATAGGAAGTGAGTGATACTACTAGTTGCCACACAAAAACTATATCTTCCTTGATGAGCAGGAAGTAAGTCATTCTCCACACTTTGCTGAAGTAGTTGCATCACATATTCTCCTATGATGAACAGCTTGTGAGTGGTATTGCATATGAGTATTTGAAAAGACTATTTATGTCATGCATAATAAACTTGCAGGCAGTGAGTGACATTAGACACTTTTGTGAAACTTATTGCAATCTTGACTATCAGGATGTGAGCACCATCTTCTATTGTTCTGAAAGCCAATTTCATCATGTTTTCTGCCATGATAAACAGAAAGTGAGTAATGTAACTTGCCCATTTTCTGAACAGTAGCTTATTATCACTTCACCTACATATGGCCAACAGGTAGTGAGTACAGTACACATTATTCAGAAGTACTTTTATCATGTTCCCTTCATAACCAACAGAATGTGAGTGATAATGCTCTGAACAATGTCCTTTTTATAGCTTTTATAACCACAAACAGGCTGTGAGGAATATGTTGCACATTTTCAACAATACAGTGACCAATGTGTTTTCCCAATGACCTATAGGCAGTGAGTGACAGTACACTTTTCTGAAAAGTAGTCCCCCATCACCCCACAATCTTCAGGCAGTGAGTGGTATTGTTCAAATTTATGAAAGCATGATGGTACTATCTAATTTATGACCAACAGGATGTAAGTAATATTAAACCTTCTTTCAAGGAGGCACTTGACATTACCCATAGGAAGTGTGTGAAATGCCTCAATTTTCTGAAATCCCAGTGACACATCCATGTCTTTGATGGACATTACAGACAGTGAGAACAGTAGTTTTAGACTGTTTTGCTTTCTCTAATTTTACTGCCATCCATAGATTGTAAGAGGCTCTTGGAATGTACTGCACCTGACACCCTTGATTTTCCTGGCTTTTCAGGTGAGTGTTGTCAAGTTGCAGAATATTTTAATCTTAATATTAATACACAGTTTGTAAGTCCAGTCACATTACATTTGAAATTTCCTCTTTCTTATAGTCAGCCTGAACTTTTCTCCTTATTTGGACATCAATCAACATCAACAATGTTTTCAGTAACTGTATGTGCTGTGTTTTTTCTAGTATTGATGAATATTTGATTTCCTGTAATAAGCCTACAGCCTACCAAGTCTTAGTTGGTAATACAATATAACATTCTTTCACTAATTGTATATGCTAACATGAAATTCAAGCAATTGTCATAATTGCAAAGCTATCATTTTGGATCAACAAGCCAATTTTGAAATCACTCATGAAGGCTTTGGACCAATTCAAGACTCGACAAGACTATGTGGAGAGGATCCAGACTCACATTACATCAGAGTCAATGCCAGATAACAATGAAGCCTTGGTCTCATTCCTCTACAAACTGGTCATTGACTTCATTTAATGGTATGTCCCGGTTTGGCAGTAATGAACACGGTGCTAGTGACAATACCAATACTTGCATTTAGGGAACCCCTACTCAGCAATCACAGTTTTTTAATTTTGCTACATGCCTTTTCATCCGATACCAATATGCCGTCCTTTGTTGTATAATCATGTCCGTATATCGTGGTTGAGTGATGCGTGTACCGAAATGGGACGCACACGGTCACATGCGGGATGAAACTCCCAGCGGTGTGCTGCCCGATAGGGTCATCCGACATTGAACTCCTAAAAGCCGCAGCGACGCCTGGCTCTCCATGGATGCTTCCCACTACCAGACTCAGTGGCAGCAGCCATACCAGCCAAATCTCTCACTTAACCTCTCCTCACTTTCCGTTACTTCTCCTGCCGCTCTCTCACCCACTACCCCCATCAGTCCCCCCTTCACCGGGCCAATCCATCAGTCGTTTCAATTCGACACCGCTTCCTACGACGACCGCCCACCCACTTCACGCAGAAAAAGATCATTTTCTACCAATTCGGCAGGTCTTGTCGACTACGACGTGGATGCGGGCAGTTACGCAAGTGAGGAGATGCCTCACTCTGGTTACGCAGACGGAAACGGCAGCGGCAGCGACGAACAGCGCCCGCAGTCATCTGTGCCCAATTCAAGTTCTACATCTACCATGCCTAGTGCAGGAATTAACGTCCTCGGCAAACCCATGGGCACCAACAACTTCGTAACCAAGTTATACCAGTAAGTTCAACCCTTCTTCTCCCGTTCTTCCTTTTATTTTGACGAAAAACTCCTCAGAATGATCAATGACCCCAAATCTCAGCACTTCATCTCCTGGACGGAACTCGGGACCTCTTTCGTCGTCTCAAACGTTGGCGAGTTCAGCCGCAGCATCCTAGGGTCGCACTTCAAACACAATAACGTATGCCTTCTTGGCTGACTTTTTTTTGTTTCTGACGAGTGGTTATCATTTCAGTTTTCAAGTTTCGTGAGGCAACTGAACATGTACGGCTTCCACAAAATAAACAGGGTTAATGATCCCACCCTACCCCGCCTATGATAGCTAACCGCCCCCCCAACGTAGACCCCGCGTGCGCAACGGACCTCAACGGATGCCCAGACGTGGGAGTTTTCCCATCCCAAGTTTCTCCGAGGTCGCCCTGATCTGCTGGACGAAATCAAGAGAAAGGCTTTGGAGCCAGACCCAGGCGTAAAACACCGCGTCGAACTTCCGGGTGAAGTTGTAGCTCAGCTTAACTCACTCAGAGACGAAAATCACAGAGTATGGGAACAACTCACAGCTGAACGCCGGCGAACAGAGCGGCTCATTGGTCTAGTGGGTCGATTGTGGGACGTTGTCGGAAAGAATTTGCCTGGAGGGTGTGAGCATCACTTTTTTCACTTGTTTTCCGTGGACAACACTGACTGGTTCGGCCTTAGTACCCCCGTTCCCCACTGACTTGGTCGACATTGAGAATCCGAACATTTACGTAACTTCTCCGACGTCTTCCCGTTTTCCGCCTCCCTTGTCCATCAGCAATCTGACAGGTCGGGCGATGAACGTCAGCACGCCTAGCTCGAGTCCTACAGCTACCGACTTTCCACTTCCGCTGCACTCACAGCATGGCCATGGCCATTCACATTCACACTATGGTCATAATCACAATCACAATCACAATCACACCCACACTCACAGCCACAATCATAGCCACGGGCACCTTTCACGCCAACAATCAATTCAACACATCTCATTTTCACGTAACGGTACATCAGGGACGAATGCGGGAACCGATAACCTATCCGCTTCCTCGACCCCTCTCCAACCATCGTCACCCAGGTCCATGTCAATAGATCTATTCGATGACGGAGGTGCACCCCCGAGTGGGACCGGACCCAACACCGCAAACGGAAACGGAGGTAACATCGTTAACGGCACCAACGCCACTGTGAACGGTGGCGCGCCCTCAAATGGAAATGGAAACGGAGGTGGCAACGGTAACGGGGGTGGTAACGGACACCACCACGGACACGGTCATGGTCATGGACACGGCCACGGACACGGGAACGGGAACGGGAACGGAAATCCCAATGGAAGCGGAACCGGGAACGTCAACGTCACCTCGAACGCGGGCGGAGTGACGTCTGGTGGGGGAGGGCCAGGTGGTGCTGGATCGGTTTCGGTATCTGGGTGTGGTGGGTCTGCTGGACCTGGACCTGGATCGGGTGGTGGCGGTCCCGGGGATCACTCTCCTAATGGCCGAGGGAGCACGAAACGACAGAGGTTGTCTACGGACGAAGGGATGGGTTTGGGTATAGGTATAGGTATCGGTCTCGCGGGCATGAACGGCAGCACGGATTCGCTCTCCCCGCTTCCGTCGTCTAATTTGTCTTCACCTGGAAGCGGTGGTCCCCCCGGAATGGTGGTCGGCGTGCAGCAGCACGGTGTTCAGCATGGAGTTCAACATGGTGGAGTTCAACATGGTGTAGTAGGGGTGCAGCATGGCGTGCCAGGTGTGCAACACGGTGTCGGGGTGGGACTCGGTGTAGGGGTGGTGAATGGCAAAAAGGCCGCTGGTAGCCGCGCGAGGAGCGATAGTGCCCCGCTCGGGTACGGTTTTAGCGGATTGGCGTCGTGGGGTGGAGGTGCCAGCGGTCCTGGTGGTCCTGGTAGTGCTTCAGGAGGGCTAAACGGGATTATCGGCCGACCGAGGAGCGGCAGCGGGCTTGCGGGGCCGAGGGGAGTGCCGAATATTGGGACGATGACCAGGGGTGGTATCACAGGTGGTCTCGGTGGTCTAGGTGTCAACGTTGGTGTTGGCTCGCTAGGTGTGAACGGGAACGTTGGGGTTCCGGCGATGTTGAGCGTTCCGAGTCTGCCAGAGACGCGATGAAACTGCGTCGTGCTTCGTGTTTGCCGCGAGCGAGGAAGCGAGCGATAGGTGGATGGCGACCCGCACCTGGCAGCGCGCGATTCTCCCCCTTGGTCCTGTCCCTCGAGTTCTCCCTTCATGGTTGGCCATTCGGTAACCGTTTGCTCGTTTCCTCAGTCTAACCTCGTTCCATTCATGATCTCCTTCCCGTGCGCTATCTCCTCTACCTCCTTGCCGTGTGCATTTATCTCCCATTTCTTTCTTTGTTGATGTTTTGTTCGATACTGATACCCCACATCACTGCTTCATCGATACAAAATCTGCATGCACACTTGTCATTTGATATTCCCGACGCATATTGTTTTTCTTACAATCAAGCGCACATTTCACGTCTACATGCATTTATATATACACATCCGCCCCTGTACAGTGCCCCCTCCTCTTCCCTCTTCCTCCCCTTTTGTCCCCCTTTTTTTTGGCTGAAAACTTGGACTTTTCTTCTTCTTATCTCTCGTCTCTCGAAATAAAAGCGAAACAAGAACAACGACGAAAAGAAAAAAACGGCGGTATACGATAGCGAGAAGTTCAAATCAAAGAAACCCAACCATCCAACCAACCCACCCACCACCCGACGCAAAACGGATTTATATATGCCCTCTTGGACTTGATTATCCCCCCTCCCCTCCCCTTCTCCCCCTTGTTCATATCTTTAGAGAACACACCTTGGACGAAGCGAGCGAACGGTTACCCGCTTCCGCGTTTTGGAGAAAAAAACACTCGGAGCAAGCATTTTTTCTTTCTTTCTTTCTTTCTCGCTGCTGTATTCTGTTACATAGGCTCAGAGGTTAGCGTTGTTTTGTCCATCCGGCGGAATGCAGGGCAGTTCATAAGCGGATGGGGTTGTTGTGCACATATTCCATACATTTCCTAAAAAGACAGACAGAAGAGACATATATACATGCGTTACATATATCCCATTTGTTTTGTACATATACCCCCTCATCTATCACAAAAGGTTTCTTCTCTCTTCTGTCGTGCGATGTAAGGAAAGAACTAAAAAACTAAAAGTATACCATATTAAAGTTGTAAGTTGTCCGATATCCAGGTAGATTAGTTATGTCGCCCGTTGGGCTCGCGGTACTCTGGAGACGGGGGACGTGGAGGTGGCGTCGGCGTCGGCCGCGCTCTCCCACTAGGGTTTGGTGTTGACCCTCGTCCTCCCGCGTGCGTCTGAGCCTGTGGCCCAGCACCCACCGACGAAGGCAAAGAAAGCGGAGGTGGTAAAGGCGCCGGTCCAACCATATTCCGTTCATGTGACTATACGCGCGAAAAAAGAAAAAAAAAGGGGGTTAGTGTGAGCGTGGCAGTCGCGAGGGAGAAAAAACGTAATAACGCGTAACGCACCTCCATTGGCATGGTTCTAGTGTGTGAAGTGGATATACCCGGGTAGCCGTTTCTTGCTGCTCCGCCTGACCCTTGGGTTGATGTTCCTGTACCTGGGCCAGGCCCAGGCCCGCCTCCATTGACTTGGATCAAGTGAGGGGAGCGGTGGTGTGGGTGTTGTTGATGTGAATGAGGGTGGACGTGAGGATGGGGAGATGGGTGATGGCGGCTGTTTGGTTGAGGAAGGGGCGGAGGGGGAAGTTGGCCATGCGGATAGCTGTTGTTAGGGGTGCTTTCCTGTGGTCGGCCACTATATGGAGTCGGAAAGTTAGGGTTCGGGTAAGGGTGGGGAGGGTGATGAAAGTTGGGTTGCGGAGGTTCTGTGGGTGGTGGGAAGGGGTAGACGTTGACTGCGCCAGACGAGATGACGTCGAGGAGGAGGCTAAGCGGTGTCAGACGAGTCAGATGACGGGTATAGTAAGACACGTACTCGTTCTCCGCTTGAAGCTTTTTAATCTTTGCGTTGGCCGTTTCTATCTCGCGTTGATAATCCTCGTGTCTCTTGGAAGGGCGTCTCAGGGTCTGATGATGGTGAAAGGTGAAAGGATGGCACCGCTTACCGCCGTGACCTGTTCATATTTCTGTCGCATCGCGTTGAACCTAGTCACCCCAATTCGTTAGTAATCCGGTCGGAGATAAGCACGAAACATACTTTTCCTTGTACTTTGTACTTGTCGTTCGTTGTGCAGCCTAATCGCGAAGTGTGAATGCTAGGCGTCAAAGTGCATCAGGTGATGAACATACTCCAGGTTTTTCTCCACTCATGCTCCGCGACGCCGTGACGCTAATGGGAATACGCTGGACATCCTCAACCGGGGGTTTCTGGGAGGATGGTGATGAGGATGGCGGATGTGGGGAGATTGGGTGCATACCAGGATGACGCGAGGCATTGAGCTTTGACTCTCTTAAAAGCGGAGGTCAACTGTTCACTCAGAACCACGTGGCGGTGCCTTGATCACTTTCACACGGCGTCGATCGCGATTACATTATGTACTCTCGTTCGGATCTACAAGTACTTATATAACACCGGTTGACGTCGAGGCAAAACAGACCACGTCGCCCGCCCCTCGAAGTGCCTACGCACCAACCGTACGCTAGTCACAAGGCTTGACCTGAATAATCCCGGGGAAGGATATCTCACTATCGTGGTAACTATCAGATGATGCTGAGACCCATCACAAGGGATGACTATTTGAAGAGCCTATAATGACCGCGAAGACTCAGCCATATGCAGTTAGCTATTATTCAATCCTCAGCTCAAAGTCAAATATCCCAAGTGCTGTCCCCGTTTCCCTTTGGCAGGACCAGCTACGAGCTTTTGCGTCTAGAGGGTAATTATTATACTACTTGATCCAATTAAAGAGACTTGGACGTGCTTACGGCTTCATGCCAACGAGCGTCGCTTGTCCCGGGCATAGAGTTTTGCGTGTCGCTTCTTGATTGAAAGAATGTTGAGAAGATGGAATCATAGATGGACCTACTTGATGGACCAGGAGTGGCGTTAATGTTGGCGCTAATGGGACTCGAGGGATTATAGGTGATGTTTTGTGACATAGTTGATTTGGTTTTCAGATACGTTACTGCTCTGCGATAGACCTTTTTTTGGTATTCCGAAAGATTATTTTCCATCCGAACGAGGCTCACCCATAGTGTATTGTTCATTTGCATTTCCACCTTTTGAGGCCAAGTTTAGAATAATAGAACTTGAACCCGAACCAATTTACGCTCACCGGATCCGTTGATGATTTGGTTGACGGAAGTCGTTTCTTAATGATTGTAATCAAAATTCGGAGTTGAATACACCAAATCCGTGAGCGTTGGAAAACGCCATTATGGAAGCGAGTCAGATGTGGGAAATCGATTGGATTCCGTTCAAGACCCGATAGGGATAGATCAAGGGCACTGTACATAAATGTATGGCTTTAGTCAGATATATACTTGTTTTAGAACGGAGGCAGAGTCTGACTGGCCTACTCACGTTGTTGGTGTCGCGTGAGCGTTCGGAGGTCACAAGCCAAGAGATTCCTGCGGAATTACGTTCTCCTGTGACTTTACACGCAGCTGCAGAGACCGTACCGCTTATCGGGATAATTCATTTCTCCACTCAACACTGCACGTAATATTGGCGTAATGACGAACCGGAACGTGGGGACCCCGGTTCAATTCGAATTTATCACGACACGTGTACCCACACCGGCCATTCACCTTCTTTTGGCCGACATCTTTTCGCTTGCGTGCAAGTACCAGGCAGGCCTACGTGTTGTGTCGTGTTCTCCATACGCTTAATGTACTCGAGTGTGTCCTAGTGTACGATTGAACACGTTAACCTGTATCTGGTGATAACATGCAATCGGATCAGGTTTGAAAGAACACATTTGCTCGCATGGTTGGATTAGTACTTACGTGCAGATAGTGAGGTTCGGATCTGGTAGTTTTATTCGAGAGATTGATTTAGTCCGGACTCGTGCTCCTGATGTGCGAAAGATCTGCAGACTTTGAGGCAAGTTCATGCAGCGGCGAAAGGAGAGTTCTGCAGAAGAGTAGCCAAATTTGGATATCTTGTCAAGTCGGAGCCGAGCGGAGACAATCGAAGCTCACCAACTGACACCAACATAACGATTCCGCTCCTGATTTGTCGCCCTCGCCTCCCGGCTACTTGGCCGTTCTTGCAACTCGCCTCCCACTCTACACCCTGCTTTACCTGCAATTGCAAATGCCTGGTTTGCGCAGCATCACCACAAACATACCCGCGGGTCCTGCTACCAAAAACTGTCTCCCCCGCCCATCCAACCTCCACCAAGTGTTACCGAGGTCCATGATCAACCAACCATCAATGCCAGGGTGCCGAGTCGAAACCCAAGTTAGCCCTGAAAACAAGAGACGAAGAGCGTAACAACCATGAAATACTTATCCTGCGATGATATCTACCCGACACCTGCCAGTACTGCTCCGTCCATCTGTTTCCTCCGCCATTGTCAGCATGCTGAGGCAAAAACCAGATCCAAAGCACTACTAGCCCCACAGGAGAAGTGAAGGTTTAGCATACTGTACAGGTACGTGTATTGATTCTGTGGTACATGGTGAACCTGCTTATTTACTCGGAGATTAGGTAGATGGACATCGCGAATGGTAAGGGATGGGAACGGGAAACACACGAGTCGCATTCGATACAATCGTCAAATTTGTTTTGGGCGCGTAGACGCACTCGCGATATTATAATAGTACGTGGGCATCTATCTTGTCCTTTTCGTCGATGTAACCCATATCGTTAGCTGATGTCCTGGCCGATCCGGCGTTGTTTATAACATCAAGATGCCTTTTTCCGAAACATGCGTGATACGTGGCTGCGGTACCGTCTTGTAGCCACATTCTCTATGTGCATGGTGACGACGATCTGTTATTGTGTCGGCTACTTTTACTAGGACGGAATTCCGCTCCCTGTTTGTTTGCAATGCACCAGGTACATCCAATTCAGGAGCTTTACACGCCCCCCAAAGCTCCTCGGCAATCCACCCACAACTAAAACAGTTGTATCTTATCTACCTGAGATGCCATTTTCAATTGGTTAATCCAGCTATTCGGTATGCACATATATAACATGACCGTTTCATCGTTGATCAACCTCATTAGGTTGGATCCTTAAACCCGAGGGACTGCGGCCGCAATTCTGGTCCTGTCATGGTTTCTAGACGGAGATCATGAAGACGAATGAAACTGAATTTATGCTCGCTGGATCCTTTGATTGTTTGGTTGATGTACATCGTTTCTTGATGGCACCTGAAATGTCGTTAAATTCGGAGTTGAAATCCGTGGCCGTTGGAGGAAGGTTTCTCGCACCACCAGCCAACAGTGTTGCCGTCAAGTTATGCCCTGTGGACAATGAAACCTATGTGTCTCGAAAACGATCAGAGACAATACCGCCTAACGGGAGAATTAAACTTTCGCCCAATGCGTGTAACATTGGCGCAATAACCTGAATGTGGGTCCTAACCCAGTTCAGTTCAAATTTATCTCAATGCATGCAACCTCACCAGCGATTCACCTTTTGGCCAACATCATTTTGCGTGCTTACTCGTTCCATTGCACTCGAATCGGGCATGCCTACATGTTGTGTCATATATTCTATGCTTAATTAATGTACTTAATAATCTTTTCTGTGTAAAGGTTGTGAATCATGATGGAGGCAATGTTGAAAAGTGACGGAGAGTAAGGAGATGTCAAGGAGATGTTTGGTGATATGGCTGCGGTGGTTGCCGGCCTGGTAGCGTAGCATTGGTGAGACTGAACCAGGTGTGGCTTTTGGGAGTTAGCCGGATAATCTCGTTTCACCTGGGATGTGAAACATGCATCCCATTTACTACAGCATCAACATTGGATCCCGTAAACAATATATTTCTATATCAGCATGAAATTGGATGTGGTTGTACAACAAAGGAAGGCATATTGGAGAAAATAAGAGCTGTGATCCACAGGTAGTACTTCATGTTGCCTTAAATAAATGCATAGTATTGATTGTAGATAAATCACGCACCATTCATTAAATCATTTTGGTAACTTGCTTGTACAGGAATGCAACCAATTCACCATGATCCAAGGGCATAGACTCAGAAGTAATGCAATCCTTCAATTTTTGCACATATTCTGAGTGGCTCTTGAATTGGTCCAAGGCCTCCATCACTGATTTTATAAATGGCTTGTTTATCCAAAATGATAGCTTGGCAATGATTACAGTTGCTTGAGCCTATTAGCATTATAATATGGTGAATGAGGTGGTATAGACTACCAGCTAAGACTTGGCAGGTGGCAGGCTTGTTGGCACAGAAATCAAAAGTTATTTAACATAAGGTAAAAATTCAGCTCATACAGTTATTGAAAATGTTTCTGATTTTGGATCTCCAAACAAGGAGAAAAGTTCAGGCTGACAATGAGATAGGAAGTTTTCAATGTATCATTGGACTTACACACTACATCAATCAATGTCAAGATTGGTAATGTCTCCCACCAACAGTTACTTACCTGTAAAGTCATAATGGTCACAAGGGTCAGATGCAAAGCATTAAAATGGTGTCTCACAATCTAAGACAAAGTGGGATCAGACAAGGTGTTAAAGGTGCAGGGCTGTGTTCTCACTGTCTAACATCCATAAAATGATTGTGATGCAATGGGAGATCAGATGAACAATGTCACACACTTTCTAAGGATCAACCAAAATTGTGAGCTGCCTTTCAACAATATTCAATGAAACTTACTTTCTGTTGTTGATAAATGGAAATACTTCCAGAAGTTGTGCAGTTCCACTCACTGCCTGCCATGGGTCATAGAAATGTTTTGGCATTACATTCAGAAAATGGTAATGTCACTCACTACCTGGGAAAAAGTGTGTTGGCATTGCTTTTCAGAGAGATGTGGAAATATTACTTACTTTCTGTTTGTCATAAGGAGGGTTGTGAAGAGGCTACTTTTCAGAGCAATATCACTCACTTGCTGTTAGTCATAGGATAAAATGTGATGAGACAGCTTCATATTGAAGAGGTGAAATGTCACTCACTACCTGTTGGTCACAAAATAAGTTGAAATAACCTCTCAGAAAGCAGATATTATCACACTTTCTATTCATCATGTGAGCAGACATGATCAGATGACCTCTTAGAAAAATGTGTAATGACACCCACATGCTGTTGGTTACAAAAGATGTGATGTTTTAATTTTCAGGCAAATATCTAATGAAGTGACCCACTGCCTGTTGCCCATGCATGAATGAGCCTTTTAGACAATGTGCAATGCCACTCACAAGCTGTTTATCATAAGAGCATTGACTACTTTCAGAAAAGTGTGCAGTATCACTCACTTCCTGCTCATGGGAAATGCAAGGAGATACATAGGTGTTGCCAGTTCAAGATGTCACTCACTATCTATTTGTGGTAAAGTTGAATGTATAATTCCAAAAAAATTATGTAACATCACTCACATACTATTGACCACAAGGAAAGGATATAATGATATTGACTTCAGAAACACTGTGCAATGATACTCACTTCCTGTTGGTCATAAGAGAAGATGTGATAAAACAGCATTTCAGAAAACATTTCAATGACCTCACATCCTGTTAATTAATTATGGGGGATGGTATTACTATGTTGTGGGGTCTCAGAGAAGCATTCCATGAGACTCACATCCTGTTTATTGAAATTCATATGTGACTGTTTCAGAAAAATGTGCTAAGTTGCTCACATTCTGTTAATTAGGGGGAAATGTGAAGAGATGGCTTGACAGAAAATTTGCATTGTCACTCACTACCTGTTCATTATAAAACAGGTGTGGTGAGACATTCTGTCAGAAAGCTACGCACTTTCTGTTGATTACAGAGGAATATGACATGATGTACCTTGTTTGAATAAATATGCAATATTACTCACATGCTATTGGGTCATGGGGGAACGGATGTGATAAGAGAGACTTTCAAAAATGTGCTACACAATGTTACTCACATACTGATGGTCACACCAGAAGATGGAATGAAGCATCATTGTTGAAAAAAAGTATATTTTCACCCACCTCCTATTGGTTGCACAAGAATATCAGATATTTCAAGGAAATGCCCAAGGTCACTTACTTGCTGTTAATCATAGGACACATTGATCAGATTATTTTGCCAATCAGTACACATTGTTACTAACTCGCTGTTTGTCATAATAAAGGGTAATGCAACTGTAGTCCTGAAAAATTGAAGCAATACTCACATCCTGTTGATCACAGGTAAAAAAGAATGAGACTTAGTAGTGTATGCACCCACCCACTGTTGGTTATAGTTGAGACTGCATTTCAGAAATGTATAATGATCCTCACCGCCTATTAGAACAAAGTGTGAAGAAATTGGCCCTCAGGAATACATATGTATATCACTCACTCCCTGTTCAAGGACATATCAAAAATATGAAGAGACTGTCTTTCAGAGAACTGTGGGGCTTCACTTACATACTGTTCATTGGATGGCACATTGAAGCCAATAACAAGACAGAGAAGGATCTGACTCACAGTCTATTGCTCAAATTGGCACATATGGCAAAGGAATATGCATTATCACTCACTAGCTATAGGTCATTGAAAATCAATATGATCAGAATAGTGGAGAATATGGTAGTGTCACTTGCTTCCTTTAAATTATTCAATCATCATCATCATGAAATTGTTAGTAAAATGAATGAACTTGCTTTTCGCTTATCTATCTATACAAGTGTGAAGAGATGAGACAATTACTGTCTTGGAGGCAATAATGGAAGGCTACTTACATCCTGTTTGCTGTACAATGAGATGTCATGCATCAATACAGCATCAACTCACTTCCTACAGTATGATGCAATGAGGTGGTCATGCAGAAGCAATAAAGTTTAGCTTACAAACTGTACACAATTAAATGTAACTGTCAATTTCCTTGAAATAAACATTCTCACAAACTGTTACTCATGTGTAAGATTATTTGTTTGAACAAGAGCTGTTTTACTTACTTCCTATTAATCATGTTGCAAGTTGAAGCAAATTACTTGAAAGGAACTTTAAAATAGCACACCCTCTGCAGGTCATGGGAATATGATGAGTTATGCCACTCTAAAAGAATGACTGGTGTTACTAACTTCCTATGGAATGGGAAATGGGATCTGTTGAGTCTGGCTGTCCAGGAGGTGCAATGTCACTGACTCTCTGTTGGCCTCAGAATCAGATACATATTATGAGATTGCCCTGTAAAACAAATGTCACCCACATCCTATTGGTTGCAAGATGAGGATCATGTGGCATGCATGAAGAAATTAATGTTTTCACTTACTGCCTGTTATACCATAAAATATATATATTTAAAGATGGCAATGTCACTGACTTGCTGTTGTTCATGTGATGACAACTTTAGAGGGAGATGGTTGCACAAATAAAATAGTGTCACCAACTTTCTGTTGTTCATTTGATCAGGTCACACAAGAGACACACACATCTGCAATGACACATACTTTCTGCAAGCAGAAGGATGTGGTTTCAAATGAATGAAAACAGAAAAAATAAATTGTGCTGCTCACTGCCTGTTGATTTTACAATTGAGTGTGGTAGGACTGCTTACAAAGCAGCTTAACTTACTTCCTGTTTGTCATACAATGAAGGCTAAGATGGTGCCATAAGTTTTGGAATGTCACCTACTGCCTGTTGATCAAGTTAGAGACTTGTTGAATAACAGAGCATATCATCATCACTCACAAACTGTTGGGTATGAGAAAAGATCTTATTTATGCTGGTTCAATGCTACCTACCCACTTCATCCATGTCATTAGCTCTTGTTACAAAAGACATGATGATATGTATGTAGCTCACTGTCACTTCATTCAAGGATTTCTGGAGCACAGGTAACCAGATTGTCATGAAAGGGGATTAAGATTTACTTACAAACTGTTTCATTTGCTTATTGAAGGTAGTGGTCATCTTACATAAAGGACACTGACCCTTTTGTTCACCTGTTCTCAGGTAAGTTTTCACTATATTTTGTCACTGTTTGGAAATAGATGCACACCCAAAAATGAGGAAACTTAGTGAGAACTGTAAGAACAACATATCTCCAGAAGAATTCAGAATCCACAACATGTCTGAGAATGGTAAATATTTGAAAGTGATATTATGGATGTCATCCTTACTGAAGTGCAGATTTAACACAGAGGTTCAGATTATTCATCTGTGTTGAAACAAACAGCTGCTGTATGCCAATGTCATCAATTGCATCAGCAGTTGTCTCAGTCAATTCAGGACAGTTCTTCTCTGATAAATCCATGTCTGTTGAACAACATTATCTCTATTTTTCAGGAGTCAATTTTGTCATTGTTACCTTCCAATTGCACATATCCCTTAGGAGGATATTGGGTATTCAAGACTTTGGGGAGATAAATGGTCCGAAAAGTGGCTTCAGCATTCTCTCTAGCTTTGTCCCACTTATGTTCATCCACATCAGGCAAGTCAACATATTCCTTGATTATTTGCCCATCAAATTTGGTGAATACAACCACCAAAGGAACTGTAAAAGTGCAAATTATCAGTCAGCACATGACTTACAAAGAAGGTGTATGAGGAAAGCCAAGACATAGCTTATCATCAGGGATGTATAACTTACCTTTGCCTGTCCCTTTACTAAAGAACTCAAGCTCTGTGGGCAGAATAGGACGAGGACTGTCCATAGGTATGCAATACCTATACAAGAAATTTATTCAGTCATTTTTGTAAAGCCAAAGTGAGATACCAAATTGCATGCAACTGATTTTTTAGGTCAGTTTCTGCAGCCCTCTTTTCAATAAAATTCCAAGCAATCTCCAATTCCTCAATTGCACCAGCTTCAAAACCTTGAGAGTCATGGAAGATAAAGTTGCTTCCATCATATGTAATTTGATGCACAATGTCATGCATGCCTCTCTGCCATTGTCACATATGCAAAGTACAATTATGCATAATTATCTGACTTGCCTCAGGTGATGGTATTAAATGGGTCTCAGAAGGCAGCAACTGTTCACCTATGTACAAGGAGCTAAGTGATAATTATAAAACATGGGATTGACCTCTGCTTACCATTCTCGTCATATATGACAGGCTTTGTGCCCTTGGCTACTTGACAAACCTTCTCTAAGATGGTTGTCTTGCCTGCATTAGCCCTCCCTATGACAAGGATACGAAAATGTGGGCACTTGTATCGTTCCCGAAGCCATAAAATTTCTGGATCTGGATCTGATATTCACAGGTCATACATATATATGTCAGTGGTGCAGCTGGTGCCAAGATGCTTTCACTTACCAAATGAAGATGAGGCTTTAGCAGTATTTTTCATTGCCGGTGTTCTGTGTTACAATACTGGTGGTACTATGAATTATGTGCTACTAGGGGGAATTTGGTCACAGAAGCTCTTAAAGTGTCACAGTAGAATTGAATGCAAATTCTAGTGTGACTGTGTGAGACAATTATAGTGCATCCAGTTTAATACTGCTAGGTCAGCGCTTACATGAGGCAGACTGCAGTTCGGCGGATTGATCGGTCCAGACAGTGGGTCAGATGCAAGCAAAGATCAGCAGTTTGAGAGCTGGTGGGTGCACTAGAGCATCGGGTTCCAAGGTTAATGCATTTGTCAGCGTGGCTGGATTGGTACTTACATGAAGTGCAGATGGTAACCAGGTTTAAAGGACCGATCAGTTGCCAATATCGTGCTGAGTCGACCGTGACTCTTTCGTGCGATGATCTGGCCGTAACTTCAGGTGGCAGCGAAGGGAGAGAGGATTCGTAGTGCGGGGGACGATTTTCAGGACTTTGCACGCGGTAGGGTAACGTTCCAAGCAGAGTAGCCAAATCGTACGCAATTGGACACTCTGTCGAGTCGGAGATTCAACGGATCTGTCAGACCAGGACCTGTGGAGCCGCACTGAATCGAGCGGAGACCAATTTTTGGCTCCCAGCTGGAGCCGTGTGAGTTGGACTCGTTAGTAATAGTACTATATCCCTCAGCTCTTTTTGCCTCCACAATTGCCAGGATGCCCGGGCGAACGTCGACTTAGTCCGATGCAACCGGCGAAGAGCACTAAGCAAATAAAATCCTCATATGGGGGTCAGGCTACCTTAGACTCAACGTCCGTACTACTCCCGTGCGTTATTACCCATCTGTTTTCCCGCCATTGCCAACATGCTGAGGCAAAACCAGATCTATTAGCTTGAAGCTCCGACCACACCCAATACCCGGGGCGCAAAGCTCCTCTGTGTCGGGAGAGCTTAGCATTTACTCCCATGATGAGCGCGGTGACAACGAGAGTATATCAGCCGCCCGATGACTTTCTTCCTATAGTTTTCGTATCTGCATTCGCAATCATTGGCCTACCCAATTTGTTTCCTCTTCACTATCCGTATCAATTCAAAAATCGTACATGATTATTGGAGGCTGGTTCGGACCGAAAATAACTTTGAATCGCTGACTAAGCTCCGCTATTCAAGCTTCAAACTCGAAGTTCGTCTGCCAGCACAACACCACCCATGGCTAACCTCACCCATTTACAGAACGAATTGAGTCAGAATAATGACCGCATGTCGGTCGTTACGCAGTATGGACCAATTACTGGAGGACGAACTTCCAACGGAGTTGTGGTTTTTCTAGGTGATCTTTCGACGTCCTTACTGATTCGGCACGATTGTAACAAGAGACGTCAACAGAGATACCCTATGCTCTTCCTCCCAAGCGGTTCACGGACCCCGAACCCTTGCCCCCTAGCCATCGATACGAGGACAGAGAATACATCAAGGAAATATCATGTACGATTATATCGACTCTACTGTATAATCAATAATAATCGTTCCATTAAGATGCCGCTCAGCCAAATAACGATGGGCAAGCCGCACGTACGTCGAAATTGATTAGATTTTGGGACATTTGATCGAGCCGTGTAGGCGTACCTTACGAACACAGGGTCGGACTTGGACAACCTACGGAGAACCCGTATGTTACTAAGAATTGGCGTCCAACAATTTGACTAATTCAATTCTTTCAAGTCTATTTCTCAATATCTTCGTGCCGCCATCTTTTCCTACCCAGAAGAAGTTCCCTGTGAAGGTGTACTTCCATGGGGGGTAAGCAGTATCCTATCGCAAGCAGGAGTTACGACGTAACGCGACGTGATCAGATTTCTTCAATTTGGTTCTCCGCATGCGCTGTCGGCTCAAGCGCAATATATCTCTGCCGAGAGATCCGAAATATGGGTCAACATCGGCTACCGGCTCTCCGCATTTGGGTTCCTTGCTTGCGATAAGCCGCGACTAAGTGGAAATTATGGTTTCAAAGATCAATCGCTCGCGCTGCAATGGATCAAGTCAAACATCGAATCGTTCGGAGGTGCGTTTGTCCGGCGGTGTGCCATAGATGCGATTTAAGTTGAAATTTATTGTCGCAGGGGATCCCGATGACATCCAGCTCCAAGGCCTTTCGGCAGGTAAGACTTCCTAATGTCAGTCACCCCTCTACTCAGACCCTTTTTCGTTTAGGTTCCCACTCGATCCACCAACAACTGCATAGAGTGTCTTGCCTACCCGAAGGGCAATATGCCCCGTTTCAATCAGCTATACTTCAATCCAATGCTATTCTGTACGTGGATGTCCATTCATGACATCTTCATCGTTGATAAGATAATTAGATCAGACCCCAAGACCCCCCAAGAATTGAGGCCGCAATTCCGCGCGTTCTGCCAGGCATTGAAGTTAAACCCGGATTCACCAGATATTCTGGATACCTTGAGAGATCCTGTCAAGGTCCCTTGGACGGAGATCACGAAGGTCATCGAAACCGATGTATTGGGAGTCCAGTATGGAACCTTCCGAGCCTGTTTATCAGACGATTGGATACATACATCTCCGGGCCCCATGGAAAGGCAACGTAACGGCGATTTCGCTCGTGGTTTACGGGCGCGAGGAGTACAGTGCATCGTGGTCGGCGATGTCGTTGACGAATGGTATATCTATTCGCTTTCGCACCCGATATCCTCCCCGCGTGATATTATACCGAATTTGAAGAGACATTTCTCCGACGCCATCATCGAGAGGCTCACACGATGCTTCAAATCGTTACCTGACGACGCGAGCCAGGAAGAAGCGAAGGAGCTGTTTGGCAGGATCTTGAGCAGCGCGCTGGTCCATATTCCAGCGCGGTTATTGCACAGAGATCTGTTAGCAGCAGGTTTCCCGGCCATGAGATACCTAATCGAGTGGACACCCGAGCAACTCCGCCCTGATGGTACGCTCGATTACGTCTTTTATTTTCAAAGCTGCATAGAACTCATCTATGAATATAGGTTACGTGACACATACCACGGACAGGGCTATTTGGTCATTATTGACACCACTCATGACTTCCGATCAGGTCGATGTCGCCCGGAATTGGTTGAAATCAGTGCAGGCTGAAGCCGCAGCATTGAGGGTGCAGAATCCGCCTATTAGACGGAATCCTGATGCTGTATTGAAGTTGGCGAAGGACAAGAGCATCGAATGGTCTATAGACAAAAACTACAATCAGCTCCTCAGTAAGTATTCCGAAGAGGGATGAGAGAACACATGATACCGAGTCTGGGTAACCTGTAATTTCATATCAGTACCAGTTCAGCTGTACCTTGTTCTGTAATGAAAGACCGCAGCCAGTGAGCTTACTGAGAGGCCAACGATAAAGGCAACGGCTCCTTGTGGCGCTACGCCTGTGGAGTGTATTTTACCCTATTTTCCATTATATTTGTCTGTTTGGCTAAAGGGTTGCCGCTTGCCATGACCAACGAAGGGCATGTGGGCATAGTAATTGTCAGCCTCCGACGGATTCAACTTGTTGTAAAATGGCTGCCTTAGACTACAGTCTTGCATGCCGCGGAGTCTCTCAGGTGTTGAAGGTAGTACCCTACCAATCTACACTCAATTGCGTTCAAGTTACTGACATTGGATCATGACCAGTTACCTCTCTTGTGTGTTCGTCACTTGCAATATGCTCGACTTTAATCCGCTTGGCGCTGCGCATGGGAAGACTATGGGCTGACGATGTGTGCTATTCGGCGTCAAAGTATCCAGATTAACTTGATTGACCGCGTCTTTAGGCATCAGCAACCTTCTCTATGCTATCCTTGGTTATCCAACTCTCCGCCGTGTTCTTGCCGTCAGGTAAATAGAGATCGCGTCATACTCCTATTACGCCCGCTAATTCTTTTTTACATCATAGAGTCGATCCGGGCAAGACTAGGAGTTGCTAGATACTACCTGATGGCGATCACGTTCTATCTTACTATATGGTACGAATTTTCTATCTGCTTCTGGATAATTGGTTACCGATTATTGAAAGGTCAGCCCGGTTATCACTGCTCTTTTCCATTATTCGGATCGATCCCAACCCGATAAGACGAAAGTTTCTGATCTTCAATGCCTATATTTTCGCTCTCGTCTGCGTGCTTCTCGTTGCGCAAATTTTCTGGATCTGCGAGCCTCAACGAAAGTGGAAGTCACTCAAACCTCCGCAATGCCACGTTGGCCTTCAAGTTGCTCTACTTCAGTTAGTTAGTATGTGCTCATTTACCTATGTTCTTCGCTTGTATATAATACCTATCCCTAGCTGATGTCCTTGCCGATCTGACGTTGCTCATAACGCCAATATGCCTTTTCCGGAACATTCGTGACAAGTGGCTGCGCTACCGGTTGGTAGCAATATTCTCTACGTGCATGGTAACAACGATCGTCTCGCTTGTGCATGCCCTTTATATCCTGACCGCCGGTGGCCCAAGACTTGTAATAGCTGCCATAGTCGAGGTTAGTTCGTGTCAACCAGTTTTGAACGACGAGATGACATTCAATTCTGACAGAACTGCACTTCTCTGATTGTCTGCAATGTACCAGTCATTGCGTCAGCCGCAATCCATCTTGGAGACAATTACTCGGCGCGTAAAGGTCCTCGGTGCCTGGAGAGCGTAACTTTTACTTCGTGCCCAGCCTCTCAGTCAAGTGATACTGAGCACGATGCACCAAGTATATATTAGGTACTCAATGACCTTTTCCCGCATACTTTGTGCCTTCACAGTATCCCATGTCAATGCCCTGCGCCCAATAAAGTTTATTCGCTTCCATTGCTGATCGTTATTGGAGTGAAGCCCGGTAACTATTTGGAAAGCCGAAATTAAAGCGACCCGTGACTATGATCCTCTTTCGTCTGGCACAACTGACACGCCCCCACGCATGGCTTATCTCACTCATTTACAGAACGAACTGAGTCAGAATAGTAACCGTGTTTCGGTCGCTACGCGTTATGGATCAGTTATCGGAGGGCGAACTTCAAACGGTGCCGCGGTATTTCTAGGTAAGGCTCTTTCGATGGAATATTTTGGTGCGATCATGACAACTTGAAACACCGATAGAGATACCGTATGCTCTGCCGCCCAAGCGCTTTACGGATCCTGAACCTCTGCCTCCCGATCATCGATATGAGGAGAGAGAATATGTCAAAGAAACATTTTGTGGGTTGAATTGATTTCGATCTACGATCAATGTGATGACCAGTTCCGACGCAGATGCCGCTCAGCCGGATTGTGATAGGCAAGCAACAAGTGTGTCGCAATTAGCCTTGAATATATTCGCGATCTCTGATCAGATCGTGCAGGCGTACCTTACGAGCATAGGGTTGGGCTCGGACAACCCACGGAAAATCCGTAAGTCGCAAAGAATAGGCATCCAGCAACTGGACTGATCCATTTTTCAAGTCTATTTCTCAATGTCTTCATCCCGCCGTCTTTCCCTACTCAGAACAAGTTTCCCGTAAAAGTTTATTTCCACCAAGGGTAAGCGTCTCCTTGTTGCCATCGGAGGTTATCGTAATATGCGATGCCATCAGATTCCTTCAATATGGTTCTCCGCATGCTCTGTCCGCTCAAGCGCAGTATGTCTGCGCAGAGATGTCTGAAGTGTGGGTCAATATCGGCTATCGACTCTCTGCATTCGGATTTCTTGCGTCTCATAAGCCAAAATTGAACGGAAATTATGGATTTAAGGATCAATGGCTTGCACTGAAATGGATCAAGGCGAACATCGAATCGTTCGGAGGTGGGTTCCCTCTGGCAATTCGATAGACATGGGTACCAGTTTATTATCGCAGGGGATCCTGATAACATACAAATCCAAGGCCATTCTGCAGGTAAGAATCTCGAGTATCAAGTACCTTTATTATACTAATTCTTTTTGCGATTAAGGCTCTTTTTGCGATTTAGGCTCTCACTCGATCCACCAACAACTGCATAGAGCATCTTGCCTACCTGATGGGGATTATGCGCCATTTCAATGCGCCATACTTCAATCTAATGCCATGCTGTGAGCGTTTCTCTATTTCGTTACCGTTTCATCGCTAATCGAATGATTAGGTCGGATCCGAAGATCCCAGAGGAACTGCAGCCGCAATTCGACGCGTTTTGCAAAGCATTGAAATTAAACCCGGAATCACCGGATATTCTGGATACCTTGAGGGACCCTGTTAAAGTTCCATGGATGGAAATTACGAAGGTTATCGAAACCGAGGCATTGGGAGTTGAACATGGAATCTTCCGCGCGTGTTTATCAGACGATTGGATACAGACGGAACCAGGGCCAATGGAAAGGCAACGCAACGGGCAATTCGCTCGTGGCTTGCGGGAGCGGGGAGTTCAGAGCATCGTGGTCGGTGAAGTGTCGGACGAATGGTACAATTATTCATTTTCGCACTCGATATCTTCTCCTCAAGATGTTGGACCAACTTTGAGGAGATATTTCCCCGACTCCGTTTCCAACAAGCTCATAAGATGCTTTGATGAAAGCAAGAATGAAGCAGAAGCGAAGATGCTGTTCGGTTCACTCTTGGCGTACGGGCTGGTCCATCTTCCAATTCGGTTATTGCACAAAGACCTTTTGGCAGCGGACTTTCCCGTTATGAGATATCGCATCGAGTGGATACCCGAGCAACTCCATCCAGAGAAGGTGTTTGATAATGTCTTTCAACCGAAAGGTGGAATCAATGTCGATCGGCTCGTAGACCTCATATGCGCTATGATAGGCTATCGTCCGGAAAAAGAAGAAAAAGAAAAAATTAAAGGACATGTCCCGCATGCCTCGGACCGAGTTATCTGGTCGTTGTTAACTCCACTTATGACATCGGACCAGGTTGATGTCGCCCGCATTTGGTTGAAAACATTGCAAGACGAAGTTACAGCATTGAAGGCGCAGAAGCCCGAGTCTAAGCGAAGTTCTAGCGCCATACTGACGTTAACAAAATCCCATAAAATTCAATGGTCTGTGGATGACGGGTCCTCCGGTGCCCTGGTAGCCAAATATTCTCGTGGCATTCCAGCTATCCCTACACCCGTCGCCCGCAATATCACTCGTCTTCAGGACGAGTTACGTCGGAATAATGACCGTATTTCGGTCGTTACGCGTTATGGACCAGTTATCGGTGGGCGAACGTCCAGTAGAATTGCAGTGTTTCTAGGTATGACCCTTTCATGTAATCGCTTGACCGGATTATAACAAGCGTCAAACAGAGATACCTTATGCTCTACCTCCCAAGCGGTTTACGGATCCCGAACCTCTTCCTCCTGATCATCAATATGAAGAAAAAGAATATATCAAGGAAAATTCTTGTGAGGTTGCGTTGACTTTGAGTATGATCAACATGATAACCGATTCTCTCAGATGCCGTTCAGCCAAATTGCAGTGATGGGCAGGAAACAAGTCCGTCGAAATTAGCCTTATATATAGTTGATGTCTGATTAGATAATGCAGGCCTGCCCCGCAAACATCGGGTTGGGCTTGGACAGCCCACTGAGAATCCGTACGTCTCAAAAGAATAGACACCCGACGTGACTAATTTCATTTTCCAAGTCTGTTTCTCAACATCTACGTTCCGCCATCTTTCCCTTCTCAACAGAAGTTCCCCGTGAAAGTTTACTTCCACGAAGGGTAAGCTTTTTCTTCATCACCTTCAGAGGTTATCGTCATACGCGATGCAATCAGATTTCTTCAATCGGGTTCTCCACATGCACTTTCCGCTCAAGCCTCGCAGTACGTCTGCGCTGAGATGTCTGAAGTATGGGTCAACATCGGCTATCGACTTTCTGCATTCGGATTCCTAGCGTCTCATAAACCAAAATTGACTGGAAATTATGGATTCAAAGATCAATGGCTTGCGCTGCAATGGATCAAGGCAAACATTGAATCGTTCGGAGGTGCGAAATCCTTTCGCTGTTCGTTGGACTTCGGTACATATTTATTCTGACAGGAGACCCTGATAACATACAAATCCAGGGCCATTCTGCGGGTAAGAATTTCCAGCGTTAGGTGCTTTTTTTCTTCTACAGCTAATGCCTTTTGCGATTAAGGCTCTTATTGTGATTTAAGCTCTCATTCGATCCACCAACAATTGCATAGAGCGTCTTGCTTGCCTGAAGGGGAACATGCACCATTCCAATCCGCTATACTCCAATCTAATGCCATGCTGTGCGCGTATCTGTATTCCGTGACCGTTTCATCATTAATCAAATGATTAGGTCAGATCCGAAGACTGCAGAGGAACTGCAACCGCAGTTCGACGCACTATGCAAAGCATTGAAATTAGACCCGGATTCATCGGATATTCTAGATATCTTGAGGGACCCTGTTAAAGTTCCGTGGACGGAGATCATGAAGGTGGTCGAAACCGAGGCATTAGGAATCAAACACGGGATTTTCCGAGCCTGCTTATCAGCCGATTGGATTCAAACGGAACCAGGGCCAATGGAGAGGCAACGCAACGGTGAATTCGCTCGTGGCTTACGGGAACGAGGAATTCAGAGCATTGTGGTCGGCGAAGTGTCGGACGAGTGGTATAACTATTCATTTTCACATCCAATATATTACTCACCGCTCGACATTGGGGAAATTTTGGAGAGATATTTCCCTGACCGTATCGCCAACAACATTATAAAATGTTTCGGTGAAGCCAAGAAAAGGGTAGATATGACGATACTGCTTAGCAGGTTCCTGGCGGCCGGGCTAGTCCATCTTCCAATTCGATTACTGCACAAAGACCTATTGGCAGCAGGCTTTCCCGTCATGAGATATCGAATCGAGTGGATACCCGAACAACTCCGCCCAAATAGTATGTCTGATAATATCTTTCATTCAAGGCCATGACTTATCTATGACTACGTAGATCACGAGGTATGCACTGTGGCAGACGATTGTCCCCAACAAAAAGAAAATCAAGGACATGTTCCGGGTGCCTCCGACAGGTTTATCTGGTCATTCTTTACTCCGCTTATGACATCGGACCAGGTCGATGTCACCCGCAGTTGGTTGAAAGCAGTACAGGACGAAGTTGCAACATTGAAGGCGCAGAAGCCCGAGTCTAGACGGAATTCTAGAACTTTACTGTGCTTGAAAAAGGACAGGAAAATCGAATGGGGTCAAGAGTATGGGTCAATCGTTGACGCGGTAGCTAAATATCCTCGTGGCATTCCAGCCCTGCCTGTACCTGTGGTTTACGATGTCACACATCTTCAAGACCAATTAACTCAGAGTAATGACCGCATTTCTGTCGCTACGCGTTATGGGCCAATTATCGGTGGGCGAACTTCCAATGGTGTTGCGGTGTTTCTAGGTATAACTCTTTTGATTTACTTGCTTGACGAGATTATAACGAAAAGCATGAACAGAGATCCCCTATGCCCTTCCTCCCAAGCGGTTTACGGATCCTGAACCGTTGCCTATTGGTTATCGATACGAAGAGAAAGAATATATCAAGGAAACATCATGTGGGGTTTATTATCTTTGATGAATGGAACAAGTGATAACCATTTCCCACAGATGCTGCTCAGCCGAATTATGATGGAGAAGCAGAAAGTACGTCGAAATTGACCAGAGTAGTAGATCCGTGATGTCTGATTAGATCATACAGACGTGCCTTACAAACGAAGGGTTGGGCTTGGACAGCCCACTGAGAATCCGTATGTCTCACAAGATGACACTTAGCGACTTTACTGATCTCAGTTTTCAAGTCTATTTCTCAACCTCTTTATTCCGCCATCTTTCCCTACTCAACAAAAATTCCCTGTAAAAGTTTACTTCCATGAAGGGTAAGCGGTTTCCTCGTCGCGTGAAGGTATCGTAACATGCGATCCAATTAGATTCCTTCAATTTGGTTCTCCGCATGCCGTATCCGCTCAAGCGCAGTATGTCTGCGCTGAGATGTCTGAAGTATGGGTCAACATCGGCTATCGACTTTCCGCATTCGGATTCCTAGCATCTCACAAGCCAAAATTAACTGGAAATTATGGATTCAAAGACCAATGGCTGGCGTTGCAATGGATCAAGTTAAACATTGAATCGTTCGGAGGTGTGTTCCCCCTTCGCAGTTTGATAGATGTGGTCATAAGTTTATCGTCGCAGGGGACCCTGATAACATACAACTCCAGGGCCATTCGATAGGTGAGAACTTCGAGTATCAGGTACCTTCTTTTCCCCTCATGCTTTCGCGATTTAGGCTCTCTTTGCGACCCAAGCTCACATTCGATCCATCAACAACTGCATAAAGTATCCTGCCTACCTGAAGGGGAACGTGCACCATTCCAATCCGCTGTTCTCCAATCTAATGCCATGATGTGCGTTTATATGTTTTGCGGTTGTTTCATCGTTAATCAAATGATCAGGTTAAATCCAAGGAATGATGAGGGACTGCAGCCGCAATTCGACGCATTATGCAAGGCACTGAAATTAAAGCCATATTCGGACGATATTCTGGATACCTTGAGAGATCCTGTGAAAGTCCCCTGGACAGCTATCACGAAGGTGATCGAATCTGAGGTACTGGGAATCGAACATGGGATCTTTCGAGCGTGCCTATCAAACGATTGGATACACACGGAACCTGGCCCCATGGAAAGGCAAAAGCAGGGAGATTTCGCTCGTGGCTTAAGGGAGCGAGGTGTTCGGAACGTCATGGTTGGTGAACTGAAGGACGAATGGTATATCTATTCGGTTTCACACCCAATATCCTCCCCGCAAGACGTTAAAAGACATTTGACGAAACATTTCCCCGAACGTATCGTTAACAGGCTCATGTTATGTTTCAGGGAGATCTCCAATGACGAGGACCCGGAAGTGGCACAGAGGCTGTTTGGTCAAGCCTTGAGCTGTGCTCTGGTCCATCTTCCGATTCGGATATTGCAAAGAGACCTTTTGGCAGCAGGCTTCCCGGTCATCAGATATCTAATTGAGTGGACACCCGAGCAACTCCGCCCTAATGGTATATTCTAAATAATCTCTATTCAATCCTCGGGCTTATTGATGGACACATAGGTTGTGTGACGCCTCCCACGGACAGAGCTATTTGGTCATTACTGACTCCATTCATGACATCGGAGCAGATCGAAGTTGCACGCAGCTGGTTGAAAGCAGTACAGGGCGAAACGGCAGCGTTAAGCGCTCAGGAACCCGAGCCTAAACGAGGTTCTAGCGACGTGCTGAAGTTGACGAGGAACAAGAGAATCGAATGGTCTGTGGACAAGGAGTACGATGACACGCTGGGGATCTATGAACGTGGATCCTCCCAGTCGACAGAGAGCATCACATACCCGCTCTGTGGGCACACTTTTACCACGACAAATATGCGTTACTCGTAACGCCCAGTGGCAAGTGACGATAAACATAAAATACTAAATGCTGAATGTTGAACTGAAATCTATTTGTCCTGGGTACGGCGGTGAGGCTTCCTGGAGCCACATGAGAAATATATAGTCTATCATACCAGCCATTTCATCTGGGTGATGGGCAGTGAGCACAAACTTTTGCCATGATCTGTAGCCGAAAGCTGCGTCCCTGAGAATTAATGTTTACAGTTCGGTGCGCATTGGTGTTATGATCAGTGCACAGAATGAAGTGCATCGATGATAATGTCTGCGCTTGCACTAAGGTGTTCTTTGAAAGGGTGATGCGAGAGACGAATTTTAAGGCGAGGCACGTTATAATATTAACCCAGGTTTATGGTCTCCCGGGCCTGTGTGAGCCACGTATTATTATCGGACGCGGCACAAGTTCAAACGGCACTGCACTGGCGTAAATTCGAGTGCAGACTCACGTTTTACTCAACTTGTCCTGCTGGCGACTCCTCTATGTCTTCTCGCGAAAACTATTGTCTGTGCAGCTTTGTTGCTAAAAACGCAAGGGGCCTTGCAAATCATCGACGTCATTGTCAGACGTACAAAGATGCTCTGAGGCGTACGACCAAAATAATGCCTAGAGGTCCAATTGACAGGAGTCGTTTCATGCGAGGACCAACACAGGTCGTTAGCCCTGCAGTACAGGAAGGACCTGGTCCGAGTCCTCGCTTCGAAGAGGAAGGCCCATTTGTTCATTTGGCCGATGCGACAAACGACATTCAGATGGTACGTTCCACTTATTATTATTATTATTCTTTAATCTAATCTATGACTAGAATGATATCGTCACGCCAGAAATTCAGTCCGATGTTCCGGCAGGCTCAAACGCTCGGCGCGTGGCGCGCGGGCGTCGCATACCTGCGCGCTACAGGGAAGAGTTTCCTCCTGTGACTCTCGATGTTTTTCAACATGAAACCGTTGTGGATAACGCGGGTCTCGCGCCCGACGTACCAGAAGATACTCGGACAACCAAAGACAAAAACGAGCCTGGTGACGGTGAGAGCGATGATGAGCAAGCAGAGCCGAATTATTATTATTAATCTTGAAGATATTCCGAGGGGAGGAAGCGGAAAAACCGGAGGAGGAAACGGAGAGCGCCAGTGATGACGAAGGCAAGTCTTTGGACGACACGTCTAACCATTACTCAGCGCTCAGCACTAGTAACTACACCTCCAGTGTCCACCACTGTAACCACACGTGAGTACGATTCCGACAACACCGACGCGTCGTGTTTTACTAGCGGCCCCTGAATACAACCTCCAGCGCCGCCGAGCACGACGACGGTTGCGACGCCGACAATGCTACCTCGTTCGCTTTCTTTCTTGGACACTCTCTTGTTACCTTACCGAAAAGTCCCATTCCTGCACACCATGATGTTGTCTTGCTATTGGTACTCATTGTAAATAATATACATGAACTTTAATGTAATCAATGTCACCAATCGTATTATGATCTACTTGGGGTAATCTAAATTGGACTGCCTCAGATTAAAATCGGACTAGCCCATTAATCGCCGGGACCTAACTTTTGTTGATGGGTTAAATGGCCCGGTAACTATTTTGGATGCCATCGCTGACTAAGCTCCTGCCCGTTTAAACGAGTCAAGCTTTCAACTTACTACACTTTCCCTCATGGTTCACAACATGCCTCACCTGCAGCACGAGTTAGCTCAGAGTAATGACCGTATTACTGTCGTTACGCCTTATGGGCCAGTTATGGGAGGACGGACTCCTAATGGCGTTGCGGTGTTTCTAGGTATGATCTCGGACGTATTTATCTGACAGGATCATAACAAGAAATACCAACAGAAATACCATATGCTCTTCCTCCCAAGCGGTTTACAGATCCTGAACCTCTGCCTTCTGATCATCAATACGAAGAGAGAGAATACATCAAGGAGATGTCATGTGGGTTATACAAGTTTCGGCTTATGATCAATGTAATAACCACTGTTTCGCAAAGATGCCGTCCAGCCAAATTCGGATGGTCAAGCAGCAAGTACGTTGAAAATGGCTAAAGTAGACTCCAGCGTCTGATCTGATTATACAGACGTGCCTCGCGAACACCTGGTTGGGCTTGGACAACCCACTGAGAATCCGTACGTCACCAAAAATAGACATCCGGCGATTTGACCGACTTGGTTTTTCAAGTTTATTTCTCAACATATTCATTCCGCCATCTTTCCCTACTCAACAAAAGTTCCCTGTGAAAGTTTACTTTCACGAAGGGTAAGCTATCTTCGTCGCCATCGGATGCTGTCGTGATATAAGATATTTGTCAGATTTCTTCAATCTGGTTCTCCGCATGCTTTAACTGGTCAAGCGCAGTACATCTGCGCCGAGATGTCTGAAGTATGGGTCAATATCGGCTATCGACTCTCCGCATTCGGATTCCTTGCGTCCCACAGGCCAAACTTGAGCGGAAACTACGGTTTCAAAGATCAATGGCTTGCGCTGCAATGGATCAAGGCAAATATTGAATCGTTCGGAGGTACGTTGTCCTCTCGCGTTTCGATAGACGTGGGCATAATTATTATCACAGGGGATCCTGATAATATTCAAATCCAAGGCCATTCAGCAGGTAAGAATGTCAAGAACTAGGCACCTTTCTTCTTCTGATGCCTTTTGCAATGAAGGCTCTTATTGCGATTTAAGCTCTCACTCAATCCATCAACAATTGCATAGAGCGTCTTGCCTACCCGAAGGGGAATATGCTCCATTTCAATCGGCTATACTCCAATCTAATGCCATGCTGTACGCGTGTCTCTATCCTGTGACCGTTTCATTGTTAATCAGATGATTAGGTCAGATCCTAGGACTCCAGAGGAACTGCAGCCGCAATTCGACGCATTCTGCAAGGCATTGGAATTAGATCCGAATTCCCAGGATATTCTAGATACCTTGAGAGACCCTGTTAAAGTTCCGTGGACGAAGATCACGAAGCTGATCGAAACCGAGGCATTAGGAGTCGAACATGGGATCTTCCGAGCGTGTTTGTCAGGTGACTGGATACACACGGAACCAGGGCCAATGGAGCGGCAGCGCAGTGGGGCATTCGCTCGCGGCTTGTGGGCGCGAGGAGTTCGAAGTATTGTGGTCGGCGAAGTGAAGGCTGAAGGGCATGACTATTCAGTTTCACACCCGCTATCTTCCCCGTCGGAAGTTGAACCAACTTTGAAGAGATATTTCCCCGACCGCTTCGCCAATAAACTCATAAAAGGTTTCGAGCGCAGCAAAAATGGGGCTGAAGCGAGGGTGCTGCTTGGCGACTCGCTTTTGCCGGCTGGACTGGTCCATATTCCAATTCGGTTACTGCACCAAGACCTGTTCGCAGCAGGCTTTCCGGTCATAAGATATCGAATCGAGTGGGTACCCGAGCAAGTCCGCCCCGCTGGTATGATAATGTCTTTCATGCGAGGCTAGGACTCATCTAAGGGCCCATAGATCACGAAGTATGCACTCCAGTATATGATTGTCCCGAAAAAGCAGAAAACAAAGGTCATATTTCGCATGCCTCAGACAGGGTTATCTGGTCACTGTTAACTCCACTCATGACACCGGACCAGGTTGACGTCGCCCGGAGTTGGTTGAAAACGGTGCAGGACGAAATTGCTGCACTGAAGACACAGAAACCTGCGTCTAGACGGGATCCTAAAACCATGCTGAAGTTGACGAAGGACAGGAAAATCGAATGGTCTCCAGACTATGGGACCTTCAATACCATGGTGATATTATACCCTCGTGACGTTCCACCTTTGCCTGCACCCGTGGTTCATAATGTCACTCATCTGCACGACGAATTAAGTCAGAATAATGATCGTATTTCGGTCGTTACGCATTATGGACCAGTTATCGGTGGGCGAACTTCCAATGGCGCCGCGGTGTTTCTAGGTATGACTCTTTCAATGTACTTGTATGCGGGATTATAACAAGGAGCATCAATAGAGATACCCTATGCTCTTCCTCCCCAGCGGTTTATGGATCCCGAACCTTTGCCTCCCGATCATCGATACGAAGAGAAAGAATATATCAAGGAAACATCATGTAAGGTTGTATTGATTTTGGTGTCTGATCAATGTGATAACCGTTTTCTGGAGATGCCGCTCAGCCAAATTTCGATGGTCAAGCAGCGAGTACGTTGGACTTGCTTTAAAGCAGATTGCGATTTTTGATCAGGTTATATAGACGTGACCTACGAACACAGGGTTGGGCTTGGAAAACCCACTGAGAATCCGTAAGGCGCGAAAAGTAAACATTCAGTAACTTGGCTGATTTCATTTCTTCAAGTTTATTCCTCAACGTCTTCATTCCCCCATCATTCCCTACTCAACAAAAATTTCCTGTGAAAGTCTACATTCATGAAGGGTATGAGTTTCCTTGTCGCTTCGAAGGTATTGTAACATACAATGCAATTAGATTCCTTCAATTTGGTTCTCCGCATGCTGTGTCTGCTCAGGCGCAATATGTCTGCGCTGAGATGTCAGAAGTATGGGTCAGCATCGGCTATCGACTCTCGGCATTCGGATTCCTTGCATCTCATAAGCCAAAATTGAGCGGAAATTATGGATTCAAAGATCAATGGCTGGCGTTGCAATGGATCAAGTCAAACATTGAATCTTTCGGAGGTACGTTTCCCTCTCACTGTTCAATAAACGGGGGCATAAGTTTATCGTCACAGGGGATCCTAACAATATCCAACTCCAAGGCCATTCTATAGGTGAGAACTTTAAACGTCACCTTTTCCCCCCTAAAGCTTTCGCAATTAGGCTCTCTTTGTGATCTGAGTTCAAATTCGATCCATCAACAATTGCATAAAGTCTCTTCTCTACCTGAAGGGGAACGTGCGCCATTCCAATCGGCTATCCTCCAATCTAATGCCATGATGTGCGTGTATCTGTTTTGCGGTTGTTTCGTCACTAATCAAATGATCAGGTTAGATCCAAAGAATGATGAGGGACTGCAGCCGCAATTCGACGCATTATGCAGGGCATTAGGATTAAAGCCACATTCGCCAGATATTCTAGATACCTTGAGAGATCCCGTTAAAGTTCCCTGGACGGCGATCACGAAGGTGATCGAATCTGATGCATTGGGATTCGAACATGGGATCTTTCGAGCGTGCCAGTCAGAAGATTGGATACCCACAACATTGAGACTCATGGACAGGCAAAAA
The DNA here is from genome assembly GCA_015039365.1 of Amanita rubescens. Classification (NCBI taxonomy): domain Eukaryota; kingdom Fungi; phylum Basidiomycota; class Agaricomycetes; order Agaricales; family Amanitaceae; genus Amanita; species Amanita rubescens. The sequence continues at coordinate 135,877 of WION01000078.1, forward strand.
TCTGGAAAGTTTGCTCTTGGTCTACGTGAGCGAGGAGTTCGGAGTATCGTGGTCGGCGAAGTGTCGGACGAATGGTATATCTATTCGGTTTCACACCCGATGTCCTCCCCGCAAGACTGCCGTAGGCATTTGGAGGGCCATTTCCCGTACTATAACGTCCGGAAACTCATGTCATGTTTCAAGGCGATCTCCGACGATACGGACCTGGAAGCGACGAGAGCGGTCCTTGGCCAGGCTTTGAGCTGTCTACTGACCCATTTTCCTATTCGGTTATTGCACAAAGAGCTGTTAGATGCAGACTTTCCGGTTATCAGATATCGAATTGAGTGGACCCCGGAGCAACTCTGCCCTAATGGTAAGTTTGATAATACCGCTCATTCAAAACTCGGGCTTTTCAATAAACATATAGGTTACGTGACGCATGGCACGGACCGTGCCATCTGGTCACTGCTAACTCCACTCATGACACCAAACCAGGTTGATATTTCCCGGAGATGGTTGAAAGCGGTGCGGGACGAAACTGCAGCGCTGGAGGCACCAGATGCCAAACCTAAACGGGGTGCTAACGCTGTGCTGAAGTTGACAAAGGACAAAATAATCGAATGGTCGACAGACAAGGTGAATTACGAGGGCGTAATGAAGACGTATGAGAATGATTCACTGGGACGTGGTAGTATCGTTTTGAATTTACCCGGTTCGCTTTTTCCAACTGGGAAGCGGTGATGTCGATGTTGCTATGGATATATCATTGGTGTTTTGATTTCTGTGTATTACTGTCTATGTCTATCGAAGCACTCGTGTCTACCCTGACTAGTTGACTCCGCTGATGATTCAATTGAAGATACGGTCAGTCGCGCGGCGCCGCGGCGGTACTGCTGCGGGTCGCGTGAGAACATATATATAATTCCGGCCAACTTGTACCGCCCGCAACATATCTGAGTGCATCGAAGCACTTCGCAGGCAAGGTAAGCGTCGGATCTACACGTAACTTGAATTTACATGATTTATAGCCATAGAAATGTCCCTCCAAGTTAATCTTTCGAATAAAACGCTCAACGACGCTTATCATGACATCCTCAATAATCGTGGAATCAATTGGGCACTTTTTACATACGAAAAGGGAACGAATGATCTCAAGGTACAGTCTAAAGGCAATGGTGGCCTGGAGGAATTGCAAGAAGAGTTTTCAGACGGAAGGTGGGTAGCCGATCTATCTGCACGTTACGAAAGTGCCTAATCTTCATATCTTTAGAATCCAATATGCTTTTGCCCGTGTCGTTGATACAAACGTATGCGATGACTTGAGTTTTGATATTCGATGATCTTAACTGTCCGCTCTCAGAGCCAACTTCCTAAGTTCGTGCAAGTCAACTGGTGTGGCGACGGCGTTCCGGAATCTAAGAAAGGCCTGTTTCATACCCATGCAAGTGCAGTAGGGAAATTTCTGCGTGGTGCGCATGTCGTTATCAGTGCACGGAATGAGGTACGTTGTCGATGATGATGTCTGCGTTCATATTCTGAGGTGTTCATTGAAAGGGCGACGTCGACCCAGCTCTTATCATGTCGCGCGTGGAGGCCGCATCTGGAGCCAAGTATACTGCTCAAAAGGAGGCACCGCGTACATTTGAACCGATAACCCCCGTTGGCACCAACTACAAACCGGTAGGGAAGGTTGACATCACTGCACTGCGCGCGACACCCACACCATCCGTACCATCCGCTGCTAAGCCTCCACCGCCACCATCCGCCCCACGTCCGGCGTTTGGTGGTGCGAAGCCGGCAACGACTGCTGCTTCATTGTACGGTAGGGCCTCGGCATCCACAGCTCCAGTGACACCTGTAGACGCATGGGATGAAGAAAAGCCTTCTGCTCGTCCTCCAGTGTTACCCACCGCTGCGAGACCCGCTTTCAGCGCTCTCGTAAGTCATTATTATGCTAGCGTGATCCATGCTATTCATTTTCAGTCCAGTCCTCCCCTCCTGTAACTCGCACTGCGTCTGCTCCTAGGCCAACAACTATAGATACACCAAGTAGCAAGGACGAGGAAGAGAAGCCGGTTGGATCTGCCTATACTCCTGTTTCGCTTCCAGCACCCAGAAAACTCAAAAATCCATTTTCTGCGTTTGGACAACAGCAACAGAACACCGCGCCTCCTCTCAAATCCAGCGTAAGTGCAGGAGGACCGAAGAAGTTGACATGGAGCGAAAGACAGGCTCTTGCGAAGAAACAGGCGGAAGAAGAAGAAGCAAGAAGCCGAGGCGCCTCTTTTGTTTCTCCGCCCTCGTCGGCGCCTGCTGTCCCGACGTTTACATCCAGTGCACCTACATTTGGTAGAGCTGCGGTTGCCAAACCTGCGCCCCGAAATTTTGGTGCGATTGGACCTGTTTCCGCGGGTGCAGCGGTAGGAGCGGGTGCAGCGGTAGGAGCAGGTGCATCACTGTTTGCACACTCTACTGGGGACAGCGCCGGGTATGAAGTAGAAGAAGCAGCAGTAGCTCCGGTGTGTATCATTTTTGATGTGATATCTGGCATACAGTGACAAACATGATAGTATCAGCCACTTCCCCCACCTCCACCGCCGCCACGGCCCCCAGTCGAGGATGTAGAAGAGGCAGCACCCCCACCTCCGCCTCCGCCACCCCCGCCATCTCGTCCTTCCATGCCTGCTTGGCAACAGGAAAGTGAACCTGAACCGGAGACAGAACCAGAATTCGCTCCCCCCCCTCCTCCGCCTCCTCCTCCTCCCCCACCTCCTCCGCCAGTTCCACCACATATGGAAGAGGAACCAGATTTTATAGCCCCCCCTCCACCTCCCCCGCCGCCACCGCCACCGCCGCCTCCCGCAGCGCCCGTCGCACAGGTTTGTGTGATTATTTCTAGTTAGATAATTATACGACTCATTTATGACTAGATGGCAGCGTTGAGTGTTCAAGAACCAGAACCGGAGCCAGAGCCAGAACATTATGCAACTGGCGCTGGAGGACGAGGAATAACAGCTGTTGCTTTGTATGAGTACGAGGTGAGTACCAGATAGACAAATGAAGCCATGGATTTCTTGCTTAACGCGCGATTGTAGGCTGCCGAAGATAATGAGATGAACCTGGTCGAAGGGGAATATATAGAACAAATAGAAGAGGTTGGAGATGGGTGGTGGTCTGGTGTTGGTCAAGGAGGCAAATCTGGGTTGTTCCCATGTAAGTCTGCGGTATTCGTCTTGTGTTTTTTTGGGGGATGCTGATGTTCTTTTGAAGCCAACTATGTTGAACTTGTTGAACAAGCGGATGTTCCGGTTGAGGAAGAAGCTCCTCTTCCGCCACCGCCGCCGCCGCCACCACCACCACCCCCAGTTGCGGTAAGTGCACAAGAAGGAAAAGAAGATCCGTGTGCTAATCTAGTTCATGCCATGTAGCCGGCGGCACCCCCAGAGCAGCCTGTTGAAGATGAGGGATACACGGCTATCGCCATATATGCGTAAGTTTCAACAATTTTTTTTTCCGTTGCGATTAGCTCACCTTTCATTAGTTATGAAGCTGCAGAAGATAATGAGATATCCTTCCATGAAGGTGACAGGGTCATTCAGATCGAAGCTGTAATGGATGAATGGTGGGAGGGCACTTTGGCAGATGGACGACGTGGTTTGTTCCCAGGTGAGTGCTTAATAAAAGTATCTTGGTCTTTGCAATAATGGGCTTGTATTTTTTCAGCCAACTATGTCGAGTCGCAAGAGTGAGTCCGCTGAGAAGATTATATTACAAGTAGAGAATTGGTTACTCGATTGGATTAAATATCATTTGTATTACCCTTGACATATGCATGATAGCCCACGTTACCGGGACAGACGCGCATGTATACCAGGGATCATGTCACTGCATTGGAAGAGACACATTCGAAAACATATAGATGACCAATCCTAAAGTCCTACGCGTCAGAAATCCGAAATCCCGCAGCACATCTCGATATCTTTCCATTCATAAGCATAATCAAGCATGGGCTTCAGAGCCGTGACCCTGTCGGAGCCTGCGATCTGAAGGCTTTGCGATACTTTTGCCTTTTTCAGTGGGCATACCCGACTCCCCCATTTTTCATCAGAATATGAGGGAGTTTATCCGACAGAATCATCACGAAGGCACAACGATGATACCCTACGCAAATTCCAGCGTGTCAGTCACATTAGCTGACGTTTAAAGGAGCAAGGGTCGTACAGTAGCTGATCGTGGTTCCCTCCTGTTCAATTGCCAAGTGAGAATGCCACGTATTGCTATCTAACATACGACGGACTGACATTACCTGTTCGCTCCTCCTCCGTGCCATCAGGGCGTGAATCGTTGAGAGCATCCCTCGGAAGAAAGCAATCTTCGTCGATTTCAACATGAGAATCAAGCACAACGTGCCCGCTCAAGTCAACTATCTTCGAGAGGGAAATGCATGCTCCCCCATCAAGGTCATGGTTAAGGTTTCTGTACCCATCTTGACACTTTATCCTGCCATAGCCCTCGAAATCGTCCATATCTCCCGAAAAATGATATCTGATTTTGGCGAGGAGGATTACAAGGCCTAGTCCTTCTGCTGCTGCATGAACGAGCGCAACCCTTTCGTCGTCCTCTCCTTTCAAGCAGGATGCCCCGCGACTGAAGTCCATCTCGCTATACTGGTGTTCTAAGAGGTATGCAATGCAATCACGTTCGTCTGGTTCCTCGCATTCTTCCTCCTCCTCCTCCTCTTTCGGTTTCTTGTATTTTCCCTCCTCCCACTTGCGTAGCACTTGTCTGAGTTCTGCACATGGACCGTCGTAAGTTGGAGCCATAGGCAACGGCAAGCGCGATGACGCATAAATGAGGTTATATGAGAGTGCAAGTCGGTATCCTGAGGTAACTGGCTTCACTTCATGTAATACGTCGGTATACCAAGCAAGGACAGCAGTATTCGCCACAGAGGAATCAGAGAAGTCAATGACCTGCGTTTTCGATGCGTGTGTAAGGTGAATCTCTCCACCAGTATATTGCGAAGGTAGGAGGATGATCATGGTTGCGAACATGCCGTCTGACTTTTGGGTACTATATGAACATCATAGGGAGAATTTCAATGAAAACGAATATCGACACTGACTCTCGATGTGGAAGGAAACTAATTTATGGAATATCAGCCAATAAACTACTATGAAGTAGGTTCGTCTTACTGTGAACCAGTCTCGTAGAGTAGGAGCTTGTAGAACTCGCAGCGCGGCGGAGCATCGTATTTCTTCACGCGGAGACTGGCGCACACCGTCTGAACCGCCAGGTCTCGTACATAAATAAACCAGTTTGGATTTTCGAATTTGACGCGTGCGGGGTCAATTTCCCAAGTATTTCGTACTTCTTTGTCGACGATAGTCTGTCTACCTCGACCATAGGGAGCTTGAGATGCGTGTGCTATCACCCTTTTCGCGTCAATTTCAGACAGGGGCAGTCCAATCCTTCCAAGACCCTTTATGTTCAAGCACGCGTGAGGTGCGAAAGGCAAAAGAGACGAATATGCGTATGAGCCTGGCGCCTCCAATTTGTTCTCTTTCAAGATTAATTCAAGGTCCTCCTACAACATGCGATTCGTTATATATCTTTCGCGTAACAAGTACCGTACGTACACACAAATGGTCCTTTGTTTTTGGTTGGCTACCATCTCCTTCCTCTGGTTGGTTATCGTCTCTTTCCTCTGGTTGACTGCTGTCTCCTTCCTCAGAAGAAACTTCTAGAAGACCATCAAGTGCCTGGATCGTCATTGTGTTCATTTTTGAGGGCGCCGCACTTGTGAGACGAGGGCCCTTGTAGCGACCCATGGCATTGTTGAAATTGATGGCACTGTCACGCTCCGCCTGCTCAAGAAGAAGTATATCACCTGGCAAAGTTCTCAACAGCCAAGCTGCGCTCAATGACCACACATTTAGATAGAACTAATATAAATTGTTAACGACATGTAATGACATCAACAGATTCAAGCTTCAAGTTTCCTTTTCTCTCCAATTACCGAAGTTGTATTTTCGACAGTTGACATTGACGCAGGGCCGGACACATTCTCCTGTTCAGCTACCGTCTGCTCCAAGGTAAATGCATGCTGACCCTTTAGGGCCTCGCGAACGTCGGTATATCGATCTCCCATGATCTTTTCAACATTCTTTGTGCCAATCGCCTTAAGCATGTCGTTAACGACTTGAAGCCGGTATTTCCAGATGCTCGCAGAAAGCGCCACATGAGTTTTCGTTACTCTCAGATCATAGGGAGAAGCCCAATAAGATTGACTTCCCTGCGTCAAAAGGTCTTTAGCGGAATCTAACCGAGATTTCAGGTGACTTTTTCCGGGGATGTAGAAACTATGTTCCTTTGCATTTCCCGTCAAAAAGCTGTCCAGCTTCTTGCAGTCATCGCAACTCCCGCAACCGATTTGGCGTAGTTTTGCTCCTTGCTCTTTTGTACAGAGCACGTAACACAGGTAGTGGGAAATTAGCAGTCGCATGAAATCGTTGAACGGCGGAGTGCAGATGTCCGTGTTTGTCTTCTCCAGGAGTTTGCAAAGCTTAGGTACGAGAGGCGCGTAGATATTATGGAATTTATCCACCAGTTCGCCTGACAAATTCCACACTCGGTCAAGAAAAGTGCGGCATGTATCCATTTGGCCAGTAAGAAGACACAATTCAACAAGGTCGAGCAGGCGAGCCAGCATTGTTTCGTTCGTATAGTACGAGGAGCCAACGGTTCGGGGTTTCGATATCACCAGACTCCATCCCTTTCCGGCATAATCGAGACAGTTTCTAATAAACTCCTCAAGCAAACAAGCAGCTTCAGACTGTGGATCATTACTCCCTGCGCAATGGGCTGAAGTTTTCTCCAGCACAGCTGCCTGCTTTGTGTGAAGGGCTTTGACAAGCGCCGTCAAAAATAGGAATGCCTTTTCGGTAACAATCTTTTCAATGGACCTGGGCAGAAATATCAGGGACCTTCGCCTTCGAAAACCGTTCAATGGGCAACATACATTTGTCTGATACTTTGAATTCCATTCTCACAAACCATAGAGACAAGCGGCGACACGTCACTGTCATCGGGTGAAGTGTAGGTTGTCAAGGCGAGTGTTGCTTGATTCGAGCACCATTCTTGAATAACATCCTTCTCGTCAGACTCCGATACAGCCTGACGAATTGTGTTGATATATGCGAGCCTGTGAGGTAGACGTTTGTTTTGCAACAACTTTTCGACGCTATATATTGACGACGTCAGTAAACAAACATCTGGATTCCAAGAATATACCTTGAGCGAGTTTGTTCAAATTTGAAAATGCGCCATGCTTGAACAAGACCATGTTCACCCTGCACCTCAACATATTTTTCGCAACTTTTAGTCAGGCCTTTCCACATCTCGATGTCTTTCCATTTGTAAGCATAACCAAGCATGTCCTTCATAGCCAAGGCCTTGTCGTCACCCGCCTTCCGAAGTTTTTTAATAATGAACTTTGCCATATCTTTATCTTTTCCCGTCGGCGCATTCTCAGACAGCGACTCCTTGAAGAGCTTCATGACATACCCTACTCCCCCGTTTCGTATCAAAACGTGAGGGAGTTTATCCGACAGAATCAGTACGAAGACGGAGCGATGGTACCCTATTTCAGTGTATCAGTATTAGTTATGTTCACGAGAGCAGGAGCCGTACAGTAGTCGAATGTGGTTCCCTCCTGTGCAACCGCTAAGTGAGAAAGGCTCGTATGGTTATCCAACAGACTAACATTACCAGTAATCTCCTCCTTCTCATCATCAGGTTCCTCGTCATTGAAAGCATCCGTTGGAAGAAAACAATCTTCGCCAATTTTAATAGACTCGTCGGGACCAAGCACAACATTCCCGCTCAAGTCAACCATCGTCGAGAGGGAAATCTCCACATCGGCCTTATCAAATTGGTCATACACACCGTCCGAGTCCGAGTCTTCGCTTCCACGCCGGCGCTTTGCCCTGCCGTAGTGGCCCCCGAAATTGTCCGCATTTCCTGAAAAATGATACTCGATTTTTGCGAGGAAGATTGCAAGGCCTAGTCCTTCTGCTGCTACACGAACAAGTGCAACCCTTTCGTCATCCTCTCCTTTCAAGCAGGATGCCCCACGACCGAAATCAATGTCGCTATACTGGTGTCCTAGGAGGTATGCAATGTAATCTGGTTCCTTGCATTCTTTCGATTCCTTGTCTTCCTCTTCCTCCTCTTCCTCTTCCTCGTCCTCCTCTTCCTCCTCTTCCTCTTCCTCGTCTTTCTCTTCCTCGTCATTCGATTTCTCATCTTCCTCTTCCTCGTCTTCCTCTTCCTCGTGCTCTTTGTATTTTCCCTCCCACTTGCGCAGCACTTGTCTGAGTTCTGCACATGGACCATCGTAAGTTGGAGCCATAGGCAATGGCAAGCGTGACGATGGATAAATGAGGTTATAAGCGAGTGCAAGTCGGTATCCTGAGGTTACTGGCTTCACTTCATGTAATACGTCAGTGTACCAAGCAAGGACAGCAGTATTCGCCGCAGATGATGCCGAGAAGTCAATGACTTGGGTTTTTGATCCGTGTGTAAGGTGAACCTCTCCACCGGTGTATCGCGAAGGTAGAAGTATGATCATGGTACCGAACATGCCGTCTGCCTTCTGGGTGCTACCCAAACATCATCAGAACAAAATAAAGAGATATGTGTGTGAAAACGAACTCTCTATGTGGAAGGAAGCTACATGAAATATCAGCGAATGAACTACTCTAAAATAGATTCGTCTCACTGTGAACCAGCCTCGTAGAGTAGGAGCTTGTAGAACTCGCACCGGGGTGGAGCATCGTATTTCTTCACGCGGAGACTAGAGCACACCGTTTGAACGGCCAAGTCTTGTACATAGATAAGCCAGTTTGGATTTTCGAATGTGACGCGTGTCGGGTCGACTTCCCAAGTGTCTCGAACTTCTTTATCAACGACAGTCTGACTACCCCGACCATAGGGTGCCTGAGACGCGCATGTTATTATCATTCTCGCGTCAGCGTCAGTTAGGGGAAGTCCAACACTTCCTATGCCCACGATATTCAAACAAGCGTGCGGTGCGAAGGGCAAAAGAGATGAATATGCGTATGAGCCCGGGGCCTCCAATTTATCCTCTTTCAAAATTGATTCGAGATCTTTCTACAAGATGTAGTGTGTTATATTATGCTTCATGAAAAACGAGCGCGTGGTACGTACACACAAATTTCCCTTGGTTTTTGATTGGGTACCGTCTCCCTCTTCAGAAGAGACATCCATGAGGTCAGGTTCCTGGACGGGGTCGTTCGCGCTGGAGGCCATCATAGTCGCTGGAGAAGATGAGGGCGAGAGCAATGCTCCTTATATGTGACTATTGTCTCAAGTCTCCTAGACTTGTCTTGTCTTAAAGTCTCCTAACGCTCCTATTGTAAAGTTGCCGGGCGTGGACTTTTGCTGACTGGCAGATGAGGATTGGCCTACCAATGCACCGTGATCGCGCTCGTCCGTAACAGTACGGCCACATATTCGAGGTTCAGTCTTCTGCTAGGCGATCGCCGCATCGCGGTAGCCTGAGGTTTTTCCGAGGTCAACATACGCAAACATACTGAGCAGCTATAGAAGTCGGCAGAAGAGTCTTATGCCAGCCGAGTCACAGTGATACGATGTGCGCGCAAGTAATCGGAGTTTGCCATATTGCCAGAGTGCTCATCACTTGCGCTGATGGTCATGAAGCCACGAGCCACGTATGCGTTGCAGCCAGACATCGGAGTCATTCCATGTATCAAATATCAAAGGTGGTCAGTTATAACTAATAATGGGAATCTTTAACAGTATACGTGTCAGTCTGAGTCTGAAGGGGGTAAATCAGCCTCGTTTCCTCTTCCCCCCTATCACCGAAGTTGTCGGTTTGGCAGTTGAAGGGCCAGGCGCATTCTGTTCATGCTGTTGAACTACCATCTCGTCCAAATCGAATGCAGCCTTGCCCTTCATGGCCTTGCAAACGTCGACATATCGATCCCCCATAATTTTTTCAACATTTTCCCTGCCAATCGCCTCTAACATCTTGTTTGCGACTTGAATCCGGTGCTCCCAGGTACTTATGGCAACGATTGCTGGATCTTTCGTGACCACCAGACTATGGGGACTTCCAACACGGTGCGTTTCATGTCTCACGAGGTCTTGAGCGCTATACATCCGATCCTCCAAGTGGCTTCTTCTCGCTTGCGCGATACAAAAAATATGTTGCGATCGCGTTCCAGCTAAAAAGCGGTCCAGTTCCTGACAGTCTCCGCAACCGCAACCAATTTTGCGTAAAACCGGTTGTATAATTTGCCCCTTCCCACCAAGCACGTAACCCAGGTAGTTGGAGATCAACAGGCGAAAGAAATCGATGAACGGCGGGGCACAAACGTCGGTGTTTGTCTTCTGCAGGAGTTTGCAGAGCTCAGGTACGAGTGGCACGTAGATCTTGTTGAATTTGTCCACCAAAACACCTGACACGTTCCATACCCGGTCAAAAAAAGTGCGGCACGTATCCATTTGGTGGGTAAGAAGACATAATTTGACGATCTTGAGCACGACTTGCACCCTTTGTTGATTACTATAGTTTACTTGCGTCTGATCGTACCAATTAGTGGTTTTTGGTTCTGCGATCACTGTATTCCATTGTCTTCCGGCACAGTCAATGCAATTGCTAATGAACTCATCCAGCATGCGAGATGCCTCGGATTGTGGGTCATTGTTTCCTGAATAACGGGCCATAGTCTTCTCTAGTACAGCTGCCTTCTGCGGATGAAGAACCCTGATAAGCTCTGTCAAAAACTGGAATGCCTTATCAGGAACAATCTTTTTGATGGGTCTGGGTAGGAACATGATACGTCAGGAGACCCCGTTTTTCATTGGGCAACATACATTCGGTAGATGCCCTGAATTCCCTTCTTGCAGGCCCTGGAGACGAGGAATGGTACGTCGCTGAGATCGGGAGAAACATAGGATTTCAGAGCGGCTGAAACCTGATTTGAGCACCATTTTTGAACAACATCCTTCTCATCAGATTCCGATGTGGCTTGACGAATGGCATTGATGAATGTGAACTTGTCAGGCAAGCATTTCTGGCGCAACAACCCCTCAACGCTGGATATTGACGATGTCAGCAAAGAATGTACATCAAACCCCAAGCATATACCTTGCACGAGTTTGATCAAATTTAAAGACACCCCACGCTTGAACAAGCCCGTTTTCACCCTGCACCTTAACAACGTTAAGCATAATCAGGTCTTGCCACATCTCAATGTCCTTCCATTTGTAGGCATAATCAAACATGGTCTTTATGACTGAGACCTTGTTGTCGTCTGCGTAGTGAAGGTTGCTAATAATCTGCTTTGCCAGAGTCCTATCTTCTACCGTAGGTGCATTCTCTGAAAGCGACTCCTTGAATTGTTTCATTACGTGTCCTATTCCCCCATTCTGTATCAGAATACGAGGGAGTTGATCTGGCAACATCAATACAAAAACAGAGCGATGGTACCCTGGACGCGTGTCAGTATCAGCCAATGTTCAGAAGAGCATGCGACGCACAGTATTCGACCGTGGCACCCTCCTGCGCAACCGAAACGTGAGTGAAAACATAGACGGTTATCGGACACTTGAACTAACATTACCGGTGTAGCCACTCTCGTCTGAGGTATCAGGCCTCTCGTCATCGAGAGCATCTCTCGGGAGAAAGCAACCTTTATCAATATTAACAGAGCGTTTGCCAGATCCAAAAACAATTTTCCCATCCAAGTCAATCATCTTCGAGAGGGAGATGGACACGTCCACTTCTTCAAAGCCATGCATGCTGTATCCGTGTCTCCGGATGTCGTCATCTTCTGACCATCCATGGAAATGATATTCCATGTTTGCGAGGAGGATCGGAAACTCTAGTCCTTCTGCTGCTGCGCGAACGAGCGCAACCCTCTCCTCGTCCTCCCCCTTCAAGCAGGATACCCCACGTCTGAAATCCACCTCGCTATATTTGTGTTTCAGAAGATACGCGATGTAGCCACATTCTTCCGATTCCTCATATTTTCCCATCTCCCAATTGCGCAGCACTTTTCTAAGCTTCCCGCATGGACCATCGTCAGTCGGAGCCATTGGCAATGGCACGCGTGGTGATGTGTGGATGAGGTTATAAGAGAGTGCAAGTCGATACCCTGAGGTAACCGGCTTCACCTCATGCAATACGTCGGTGTACCAAGCGAGGACAGCAGTATTTGCCGAAGATGATGCGGAGAAGTCAATGATCTGTGTCTTTGATGCATGCGTAACGTGAATCTCCCCACCAGTGTACTCCGAAGGTAGGAGCACAATCATTGTTGCAAACATGTTGTCCTCCTTTTGAGTGCTACATCCAAAAGTCGTTAGAAAGAAAATCGCTAGAGATATGCCTTAAGACGAACTCTCTATGCGGAAGGAAGCTAGCACAAGGTCGTCAGCCAACAAACTATTCAAGAGAAGATAAGTCTCACCGTGAACCAGTCTCGTAAATCAACAGTTTATAAAACTGGCACCGCGGTGGAGTATCGTAATTTTTAACGCCGAGAGCGGGACACACGGTCTGAGCAGCTAAGTCTTGTACATAGGTGTGCCAGTTCGGATTTTCAAATTTAACACGCGCAGGTTCGATTTCCCAAGTATCCCGTACGTGCTTGTTAACTATGGTCTGATTACCTTGACCAAAGGGCGCCTGAGATGCGCATGCAATTACCCTTTTTGCGTCAGTCTCGGTAAGGGGTAAACCAACTTTTCCGAGGCTCTCGATGTTCAAGCAGGGGTACGGTGCAATAGGTAAAAGGGACGAGTGTGCATATGAGCCCGGCAGCTCCAGTTTGTCCTCTTGCAAGGCTAGTTCAAGTCGTTTCTAAAAAAAAATGCAGTATTCAGCTTCTCAAAAAAACCCGCGCAATGACCGCTGTACGTACGCATACTAAATAACCTTCGTCTTCCGAATCATAATATTTTTTTGGTCCTTGCCGGATCATCCGGGTGTCGTCTTCGTCCTCAGAAGTGAGCTCTATAACATCAGACTCAGAGTCATTCGAGGCCATCGTAGTCGCCGAAGATAAGAAACCGTGGCACGTCGCGTCCAAGTCGCGTCAGTTGAGAATTACTAATTAGTGTGGGTAACAATCAACAGCGGGTTCTTAAGGTGTACCCGGTAACCACCGCGAACAATCGCAGTCGAGGGAAAAGAAACTTGGTCTTATATTACTAGTCCGACAGTACAGTATCATACGCAAGATAACTTTTCCGAGAGGCCCAAAATGCGAAGACAACACTGATCAACTCAGAACTTTGTAGATCTAGACTTTTCCATTACCAGGACTAATCCATAACAGTAATGACCTCGGTTTCACGTTTCCTTTTTCCCCCAATCACCGAAGTAGTCGGTTTCGACGGTTTGACGGTTGACGTTGATGCTACAGGGCCGGGTACATCCTGCCGCTGAACTACCGTCTTGTCCAAGCGGAAGGGACCCTGACCCCTTATGGCCGCGCAAACGTCGCCATATCGATTTCCCATGATCTTCTCGACATTTTTCGCGCCAATCGCGCCAAACATGGTGTTAACGGCTTTGATCCGGTATTCCCACATATTCGTTTTCTTGACCACCAGGCTATAGGGACTCCCACAGCGTTCCGTTTCGTGTGTCACAAGGTCTCGAGCGCTATTCATCTGTTGCTCCAAGTGACTTCTTCTCTTTTGGACGAAACGGAAAGTATGCGTCGACTCCTTTCCAGCTATAAAACGGTCCAATTCTTGACAGTCAGCGCAACCGCAACCGATTTTGCGTGCCGGTTGTACATTTTGTCCCTTTGTACCAAGCACGTAACACAGGTAGTGGGAGATCAACAAGCGGAAGAAATCGATAAATGGCGGAGAACAGATGTCGGTGCTTGTCTTCTGCAGGAGTTTGCAGAGATCAGGTACAAGCGGCGTATAGGTTTTTTCAAACTTATCCACCACTTCGCCTGCCACGTTCCATACTTTGTCGAGGAAAGCGGTGCATTTATCCATTTGGCGAGTAAGAAGACATAATTCGACGATGTCGAGAATGCATTTCAGCCTTTGGTTTGGATAGAACGAGGTATTCCAGCCAACCGTCAGTGGACCCGATGCCACCACATCCCATTGTTTTCCGGCACAATCGAGACAGCTCCTAATAAACTCATCCAGTGTACGAGCTGCTTCAGATTGCGGATCTTTGCTCCTTGCGCAACGCGCTGCAGTTTTTTGTAGAACAACAGTCCGCATCGAAACAAGGTCCATGAGAAGCAGGGTTAAAAACTGAAATGCCTTTTCAGGAACAAATTTTTCAATGGGCCTGAAGAGGTAAATCAGGGACGTCGACTTTTGAAACAGTTCAATATGAAACATACAATGACCGGATGCTTTGAATTCCGTTCTCGCCGGCCATGGAGGCAAGGAATGGTGCGTCCTTGACGTTAGGAGAAACATAGGATGTCAGAGCGATCGAAACCTGATTCGAGCACCATTTTTGGATAGCATCTTTCTCATTCGATTCTGAGGCTGCTTGACGGATAGTATTGATAGAGGTGAGCTTATCAGTTAAGCCTCTGTTACGCAATAAGTCCTCAATGCTAGATATTAATGATGTTAGTAGGAAACGAACATCGAACACCAAGAACGTACCCTGGGCAAGTTTGATCAAATTTGAAAACACGCCACGCTCGAAGTAGTCCATTTTCACCCTGCGCTTCAATATTGCCCCAACTTTTGAATACTTGTTGCCATATCTCAACGTCTTTCAATTTGTAGGCAAAATTAAACATGGCTTTCGTAATTGGGACCTTGTCATTGCCTGCGTTGTAGTAAAGGTTACTAATAATCTGCTTTGCCAGCTCTTTATGGTTTTTCGTAGGCGCATCCACGGAAAGCGAGTCCTTGAATAGCTTCATCACGTATTCTATTCCACCATTCCTCAGTAGAATACCAGGGAGCTTGTCTGACAATATCAGTACGAAAACAGAGCGACGGTACGCTACACGCGTGTTAGTATTAGACGACATTAACATGAATAGGCCACGTACAGTAGGCCACTGCGGTTCCCTCCTGCGCAACCACAACGTGAGTAAAAACATACGACATTATCTGACACTTGGACTAACATAACTGGAATAACCACTCTCCATTGAGTGATCGGGACTCGCGCCATCCAGAGCATGCCTCGGGAGAAAGAGGTCTTCACCAATCTCCATGGAGCGCTTAGGGCCAAGCACTACATTCCCGTCCAAGTCGACGATATTCGAGAGGGTGACGTCTATGAACTCATTATCAAAATCGTCTACCTCCCGATCGCTAAAATCGTCAAAATCGCCAAACCTAGAGTATGCGGGGTCGTATGCGCATATAGGCCGACGCTTTGACCAACGGTAGTCGCAATCATCCAAGCCTCCTGAAACATGATACTCCATGTTAGCAAGGAGGATCACGAAGCCCAGTCCTTCTGCGGCTGCACGAACAAGTGCAACTCTTTCTTCATCCTGTCCCTTCAAGCAGGATACCCCACGACTGAAATCCCCGGCGTCATACTGGTGTTTTAGGAGATACGCGATGTGATCACAGTCTTTCGGTTTCTCGTATCTTCCCTTCTCCCATTTATCCAGCAGTTGCCTGAGCTCCCCGCATGGACCATCGTCAGCTGGAGCCATTGGCACCGGCATGCGTGATGACGTGTGCATGAGGTTATAGGAGAGCGCAAGTCGATAGCCAGAGGTTACTGGTTTCACTTCATGTAGTACGTCGGTGTACCAGGCAAGGACGGCAGTACTCGTCAAAGAGGACGCAGAGAAATCAATGACCTGTGTTTTCGAAGCATGAGTAAGGTGAATCTCCCCGCCAGTGTATCGAGACGGTAAGAAAATGATCATGGTTGCGAAAATGCCGTCCGCTTTTTTGGTTCTATATCCGAACGTCATAAGAATAAAATTTGCTAGATATATATGTTAAAACGAACTCTTTATGCGGAGGGAGGCTACCGAGATATCAGTCAATAAGCCATTAGAGAGACGAGGTGCCGCACCATGAACCAGTCCCGTAAATTAAAAGTTTATATAACTCGCACCGCGGTGGAGTGTCAAGTTTTTTCAAACCGAGAGCGGGCGACACGGTCTGAACGGCCATATCTTGTACATAGGTAAGCCAATTCGGATTTTCGAATTTGACGCGCGCCGGATTGATTTCCCAAGTATCTCGTACTTTCTTGCTGGTCTGGTTACCTCGACCATGGGGCGCCTGAGATGCGCATGCTATTACCCTTTTTGCTTCAGTTTCAGACAGAGGCAATCCAATACATCCAAGGCCCTCGATGTTTAAGCAAGGGTAAGGTGCGAAAGGCAAAAGAGATGAGTATCTGTATGATCCTGACTCCCCCATTTTTTTCTCTTGCAAGGCTATTTCAAGATCCTCCTAAAAACATTATATTTTAATGGTTTCTATCAGGTCAAGCGCTGTACGTACACATAAGTGCCCCCCTGCTGCTGCCGGGACAGCCTTGCTCGCGCTTGAGGTCATTGTAGTAGTCAAAGATGTAAGAATAAAGACCGTGACGCGTCGCGTCGCGTGCGGCGGTAGTTGAAAATTAGCGCGACGCGAATTAGCGATCAATGATGGTGGCCATGGTGTTAGTAGTAAACGCACTACTCACTGGCATTGAAAGTGTTCCGAGTCAGCGTGGCGACCCCATATTCAGCCAGAGATTCAAAAGGCTGACCCAAACATGGCTTGATCTTACATGCTGGGCGAGGCCTTAGTGTTAGGATATGCACTCATTATGATAGTAATACAGTAGAATCGTTTGAAGCACCTTTATACACTCGAGCTCAAAATCGGAGTCTCAATTGCTCTAGATCTGAAGATCTGATCGATCATGAATGGACACTCGAAAATACCCTCCGAAATTTTCTGCGAAATATTACAACTCCTCTGCTATAAACCTATCTCTCTCCATGTTCTGAATAATAGCTCGCGTTTTGGAGTATTCCCGTGGGCTGTAGGACAAGTTTGTAGGCGCTGGAGGGACGAATTTTTATCCTACCCACATCTATGGACCTCCCTTTCCCTACGGTATCGTCCCACCGACATTGTCAACGTGGATCGCCTCCACGAAATGAGTCGGCGTACACTGTTGTACCTCGAACGATCCAAGCAGCTACCACTCACCATAACCGTCTGCATCAGGAAAACACCAAATTGCGAACTAGATATAATTAGACATAGGGCGTATTACGGTCTATTAAAATGTCTAGATACTTGTAGTGTCAGTTAAATGGTGTTAAATATGTGAATTATGGTAAGTTACTTGAACTACAATGGGGGCTATTTAGGACCGTGAAATAACAAGTAAGTACAAGAGTCCGTAAAAGAGTTAACAATGAATGTGTCTCGTGATGGCGTCCGAGACTCCGCGTCTGTATTATTATTCCATCCCGAGGTATCGTTCTTCCGGGAACAGGTGATAGATTTACTGGCAAGCCGGGCCTTGAGATGATGGGAATGCAACCAACCATATCCAAAGCACCATCCCAATGACGAGATTCAGGAAAACGGTGCGCCGAGGCCATCAATGATGAGAAGCTCGTCGAAGAAGCCTCTCAGGCTCCACTGTGGCCCAACAAGGTAGAAAGACTGCAAGACATGTACGTCAATAAAGGGGAGACAAGCGTGAATTAATACTCACTTGTACCAAGCGTTGCCATTGCGCTGCTTCGCTTCGCTCATCTGCGCCTACCTGTCCCGTGCGGCCCGTTCGAGGCTTCTGGCAGCGCTCCAGCCGAAAAACACCCTCCTCTCTCCGCATCCGCTGGCACAATCTTCTACACAGTCGAGTGGTGGAGCGCTCAGTGCATCACACTGATACCACCATATCCATGATATTGAGCTTGGTGGGACGGTGATGACACGGTCGGATGGTTAGGTAGGGTTAGGTGCAGGACTCGGACTTCGCAACTGTAAGTCATGTGTTATTACATAAGTTCTCACGCACGGTTCAGGTATTAAATAAACATGTTGAATGTTCGACTTTGCATCTTCACGCTTGTCTCTTCCCACAAACATTGCTGCCGCACCTAGCCTCTCTCTGTGGTCCACAATGCGGACGCGCCCACCTGTTAGCTCCCTGCCGCACCTGGTCCTCAATGTGGACATGCCTGTTACCTCCCTGCCGCACCTAGCTCTCTGTGGTCCTCAATGTGGACGTGCCCACCCTGTCAGCTCCCTGCCGTACCTAGCTCTCTCTCTCTCTCTCTGTGGTCCTCAACTGCATAACCCTGCAATCGTGCCCTCTCTGCCTGTCAAGTGACTTGACAAGCATTCTCCACTCACCATTAGCCGCTTCTCCTAGGGCTTCATTAATTTATTAATAAGCCATGCATCTACATACTGAGTCTTTATACACCATATATATGTATCCTCTATGTAAGCTGCAATGAGAATATAGCTTGGTTTGTTGCCATGAACCTGAATGACCTGTGAGAATGGGCTGAGGTAGGATGAATTAACCTGGCTTATTTCACTGTAATTATGTTAATTTACACGTAAAATATGGGTAGCAGTTAGGGACTGCCCTGAAAAAAGATTGCACCTAATTATGGGCAATTAGAGGTAATTACCCATAATTGTCAGTTTGGCATTTTCCTGATGTGCACCGTAGACGACCGTGACAGAAGATCAAAACCGGCGATCGAAATTTTTCCTAGGACGACGTGGAAGCTATTACTGTCTTGTTCTGAGAGATGGGAAAGGGCGGATCTGGCACTGTGCTACGAGCCTCCCCTACTTGATCTTTTCAGATGTAAAATGCCGATCCTTAAATCGCTAAGGCTCCATGAGGCATTAATCTACTCCTCATATTTCGAGTTATACCACCAATTTACCTCCGCGCCGCGTCTTGTCGAACTTGACCTTAGATGGTCGGAAAGATGGGTGTTTCCTTGGTTGCAGTTGACGAAAGTCAAGATAAAGAAATATATTCACAGCAAAGAGCTGAAAACAATTTTACCACAGTTACAAAACGTCGAGGAGCTACGCGTGGGCCAGGTCATCGTCTGGGACCGTGATCGCGGCAAGTGCCCTTTCCGCCTTGCCTCTCTCCGGTTGCTTGCAGTCCAAATGTATCCTCTTGAAATCCTGACATGGATCGAAGCGCCTTTATTGGAACATCTCTGGGTGGATTGGTGTCCAATGTATGACGAGCTACAATGTTCGCTTATATTCACTGAAGAACTATCATCATTTATCCATCGTTCGTCATGCCACATTCGCCAATTGACACTGCACAACCATGTATGTCAACTGTTGCCCTGTCTTATGAAGTTACTTTCGAGCGTCGAGGTGCTCTGCATCAAGACGACGGTATATGGACATGGCTCTTTCCTTGTAGAGCATATTACGCGGATGAATGATGGCATTTGCCTGCCTAACCTACAGGAATTGGAGGTGTCATGTCTCCAGGGCCGAGATGATGATGAGGAGATTATGACCGCGATATCTGGTCTCTTGGAAACATGGAGTGAAGAGTCGAGGTTGATATCTATGAGACGCAAGGACATGCTGCTCGAGTCAACAATGGTACGAATGTCCATGTCGTTCAAATGACTGGCCTGCTTTGGGATCAATTGGACTTCACCTATCACATACACGGGGATATGTACTCATTATGCAGTAGAACCTCACGACTCATTTGAAGCATAGTACGAATATCCATGTCGTTCAAATGACCAACCTGTTGTACTTCACTATTATTGTAGTCCGTACTTATATACCGATTGTAAGGACGACGCGTTGAACTACGTTAGAATACTCCGATGTCATGAAATTGTCACGAGCCTTAGACAGGCTACACAACACAAGACTCAATCACTCGTAGATACTGCTGACCGTGTCAAGCAGCGAGGGCGAATACAAGAACCGTCGAGGTTCAGGGCAAAGTCAAGAGGGGGGCTCCGAGCTGTCCAAGGAAAGACTAGCTTGTTGCTTAGGGTATGTACTACAATATACGCTACTTATATACTACCTAGGGCGTAGGGTATGAGTCATTGGGTACAGGGTATGAGTCATACTATGTCATAGGGCGTAGGGTACATGAGTCAGTACATGCACGAAGCATGCGGCGTATCAAGGAGTAAAACAGGGGCTTGACATAGCCTCCGTTTCAAGGTTCGGATTCCAGACGAACTGGAAGGGGATCCAAAAATTCGATGGTATGACAATTGGCACTCACGTTCTTCCTGATGCTCCTTCGTCTTTACCCGTTACCAGACCTGCGTCCAATGCCGACGGGAGGTTACTATCGAGTGCTAAGGTTAGGCCTTTCGACTTTCCACATAGGGGTCCGTCTCCAGGGTTCACCGAATACCCTATTGACATCTCACGATTCCTCGTTCGAGGCGTCACCCATGATCTTGCCTAGGCGCGTCCTCTCCCGATTCCTCGCTGTTTCTTTCTTTTTCTCTCCCTGTTCGTATCGGATCTTGTTGCTACAGGTATCAGTCACTTTAAACTGGTGTGGGTCCTTGCGACGAATTCGCTTCTTCGCGTGCGCTCTTCCAGCGTTGCCAGTTCCCTTCGAGTTTTCGTCGATACTCTTCGTCGAAGGCCTTGTCATCCCACCCATAAAGGCGCGGATGTGGAACATAGAGAGGGAGGAGGTGCGGAGGTGTCGGCGTCGGCGGTCCAGAGGGGGTTGGAGATAGGGACGATGGGGGGAGGAGAGGAAGGGGTTTGTTTTGTCGTAACGCTGAAGGGTTTTTCTTATAGTATTCCTTTATTGCCTTCTTCGCGTTTTCCATGTGTTCCTCGGGTTCCCAGGTATTTTCTTCTTCGGGTAACCCTTTCCATTTCACCAAGAAACGTTTCCCTTGCCTCGTTTTTCTTACCCCTTTCACCGCTTCTACTTCGTATTCTTCACGTCCATTAATAATTTCCGGTGGCGGCCGTGGTTCGTTTTCTTGCTGCGCCGGGAATTGCGGTTCATAAACTGGTTTAAGTTTCGACTCGTGGAAGACGTCGTGTATCCCCCATGTCGGTGGTAATTCCAGTTTATACGCTGATTTCCCTACCTCGGAAATTACTTTGAAGGGTCCGTGGAACTTTGCGTCGAGTTTTTTCGATGCCCTTGTTGTTTTAATTTTGGACGCATCTAGATATACTCGATCCCCTGGTTGATACCGTCGGGATGGTTTGACGTGTTTATCATGTTGTCTTTTCATCCTTTCGGCTGCTTGTTCCAAGTTTGCTTTCACCGTTTTCCATGTTTCTTTGAATCTTTCGATATATTCCGCAGCCGAGTGGTTTGCCGTTTCCGTTTTACCTTCCGTTCCTTTGAATGGATTTCTTCCCGTTGTAATCATGAAAGGGGAGAACCCTGTTGCCGAATGTCGTCGATCATTATGACAGAATTGAGCTATGGGGAGCCAATCTGTCCAGTCGTCTTGTTTTTCGTTGACATACATCCGCAGATATTCTTCCAGTTCTTGGTTTACTCGTTCCGTTTGTCCATCTGTTTGGGGATGATACGCTGTTGAAGGGTTTGCTTCTATTCCCAACGTTTGGTATAATCCTTTCATAAATCCGGATACGAATTGCGTTCCTCGATCCGATATGACCTTTTTTGGTAGTCCTTGTTCCTTGAATATATGTTCCCGATAAAGGTTTGCTACTCCTTGCGATGTTATCGTTGTATTACATGGAATGAAGTAAGCCTTTTTTGAGAATCGATCGACAATTACCAAGATCATATCTTTTCCCTTTGACGGTACTAACGGTCCGATGAGGTCTACGCTGATTACTGCCCATGGTTCCGACGGGATTTCGTTCGGTTGTAATGGCGCCGCCCTTGGTTGTCTATCGGGTTTATTGATCTGGCATTGATGGCATGCTTTGATGTACGTTTCAATGTCCCGTTTCATGTTAGGCCACCAGAATCCTCTTGTCGTTAATTCCAGGGTTTTTGCGACTCCTGGGTGTCCTGCCGTTTTTACGTCATGGTTCGAACTGATTACCCTTTCTCGAATTTCTGGTTTTGCTGGTACGTATATTCGTCCTTTCCATTCCCAGCACTGATCGAGGGTATCGTATTTGAAATCCGGGTCCTTTTCTTTTATTCCCTTGGTTACTTGTTTATCGAAATATCGGCGATGTGTGTTGCGAATTTCTTGTCGAATACTTAGCCATTCGTAACTTTCGTCATCTATTCTGATTTCGACTTTTCCGAATATATCTTCTTTCAGGAGAATGATTCCTTCGTTATCGTTTTCTCCTTTCGGGTGTCCGGCTCTTCTCGATAATATATCGGCTTTAGTATTTGTTTTCCCGGATCGATGCTTTATGACGAAGTTATATTCTTGTAGATCCATGATCCATCGGGCTTGTCTCCTGTTTAGGTTTTGCGGTTTTCGGAAATATGTAAGATTTTGATGATCTGTTAATACTTCCGTTACCGTTTCTGTTCCTTTTAGGTAGTGAGCCCAATCGTAGAATCCTTGCATTACCGCTAGCATTTCTTTGTCATATACTTCGTAATTCCTTTCTGCATCGTTTAGTGCTTTCGATATGAATGCTACGGGTTTCCAAATTCCGTCGTCGTCGAGTTGAGAAAGTATCGCCGCGATTGCAAAGTCTGATGCGTCCGTTTCCATTCGGAAGGGTCTTCCTGGTTTAGGGATGATGAGGACCCTTTCGGAGGCGATTTCCTTCTTTAATCCTTCGAACGCTTCTTGTTGTAATTCCGTCCATAACCATTCGGTCTTTCCCGTAAGTTTCGTTAATGCTTTCGCTATTTTCGCAAAGCCTTTAATGAACCTTCGGTAGAAGTTGACAAATCCGAGAAATTGTTGAAGTTCCCTTTTCGTTGTTGGCGTTGGCCATTCGGCTATCGCCTTCACCTTATTAGGGTCCATTCGTATTCCTTTATTTGAAATGATTAATCCTAGGAATTCGATCTCTTCTTGTTCGAAGTAACATTTCTCCGCTTTTAAGGAAAGTTGGTGTTGTCGTAATTTTTCGAGGATTCTTTTGACTTGTCCTTGATGTTCTTCTTTGTCTTTTGAGAATACTAGGATGTCATCCATATAGATTACGACCCATCCTTCTGCAATTTCTTCTCTAAAGATATCATTCATCATTGTTTGGAATGTTGCTGGTGAATTGGTTAATCCGAAGAACATTACCAGCGGTTCGAATAATCCACGATTCGTTCGGAACGCGGCCTTCCATTCGTCTCCTTCTTTGATCCTGATATTATTGTATCCCCATCTTACGTCCATCTTCGAGAAGTATTTTGCTTCGGATAATTTGTCGATTAATTCCGAGATTAACGGTAATGGATATCTGTTTTTGATAGTCATTTCATTTAGTTTTCGATAATCTTGGACTGGTCGTAGTTTTCCGTCTTTCTTTTTTACGAAGAAGAATGGCGATGCCATGGGTGATTTGCTTGGTTTTATCCTTCCCGTTTCCAATTGTTCTTTCAGGAATTCGTCCAATTGTTTTTGTTCTTCTGGGTTTAACGGGTATATTTTGCAATCCACCATTTTTGCTCCTGGTGTTAATTCAATTGCGTGGTCCCATGCCCTTCTCGGTGGTAATTGGTCGAACGTCTGTTTTTCGAATACTTCTTTGTAATCGCGATAGGTTTCCGGCACTATTTCCTTCCAGGTTCTCTCGATTTGATTGGCTCCTGCAATATCAGTTGCAAAGTTTGATTTTGCTCGCACCTTTATCCAGGGGAGATCAACGTGTCGTATGAACTCGGGTCGATCGATATCAATGGCCAGTATTTTATCTTCTTCTGGATTATATTGATCGATTTCATCCTCTGGTTCTCCGACCCACGATTCGTCGTAACATTCTCCTGGGCATTTTGAGAACTTTATTTGGGCCTTTCTCCATTCGATTTCTGGGTTATGATGTTCTAACCAATCGTGTCCGAGGAATACGTCTTTCTTTCCAATATTTACCACCGCTAGTTCCAGTGTTTCTTCATGGTCGTAAATTCTCATTTTGATTGTGACCATGTCCGTTATCTTTCCTCCGACGTTTAACGTTCCGTCGGCGTTAGTGGCGGTTATTGCTCGTGGTAGTTTGGTTGTGTTGATTTTATGTTCCTCGACAAATTGTTTGGATATCGCAGACATCATGCATCCGCTGTCGATTAATGCTATGGTGTCGAAGCTTTCTTCTGTATCCAGGGTGGTGAGGATGATTCGTATATCCATTTCCCTGTGTCCGGATGCTCCGATCCATTGCGGTTCTCTGAGTTTTCGCAGGTACCAGATTGCTTCTTCCTCTTCGAGATCATTGATTTTATTGATTAATTCTTCATCAATTTGTTCTCTGAAGGTTTGATGGGCGAACGTTCGTAATTGCGTAATTCCTTGTTCCGGGTATTTCCATAATTGTCTTATCATCCATGCGGACGATGAATTTCTGAGTTTGTTTGTTTTGTCCCTTATCGATGTGTTTCGAATCTTTCCTTCCTTTTGTTTCACCTCGTATATTATTGATTCAAGGGATACATATTCGGAAGGTACTAGAGATTCATAAATACATCGATCGGAGATCAATGAAGAGGGACTATCCTTCATTGATCTTTCACAAAACCCAACTTTTCTTTCATTTCCGTTTTTTCTTCTTCGGTCATTGATCCGAAGTAGTCTCCTACAGCTTGCCTTCTAATCACGGTTTTCCCTTTGCAGTATTTTGCGATGTGACCGATTTTTCCACAGTTATAACATTTTGGTGGAGGACGGGTTGTCGGGGTCTGGTCAACATCCATTGCGTTTTCGTCTTTGACTTTAACCGTAATTGTTTCCTTTTTTGTTTGACTTGGCCCAGCTTGCGCATTTGTCCTTGTGACTTTGAATTCTCTTTTACCATAGTACCTTTCGGCCTCTCGGAAGTGTTTTTCTATTTCCGTGGCCCTCGTGTACCATGCTTGGAGTTGTCCTGGCGTGCTACCATCTCCGGGGTTTCCTAGTTCGATCACTCTCCTCCCTACTCCGATTTTAACGCCTTTTTTGAATTGGTCGATCAAGGCGATTTCGTCGAAGCCTGAGAGTTGGGCCCATCCTTTGAATTCGATAATGTATTCTTCGATGGTTTTATCTCCTTGTTTTAACTCTCGGAGTTTCTTTATAGCCTCGTCGCGTGTTTCCGTTGTTAAGAAGTATTGTCTTGCTTCTTCTGCGAATGCGTTCCAGTTTACGAAAGGCGGTTTGTGAATAAATTCGTATCTTTCCCATTCCGGATGATCTCCTGTTGCCGCTTCTGCTGGTACTTCTGTGCACGCTTGATAATGTGTACAGGTTCGTCCGGGATAAGTCGTCGCAAATCGGATTCTTTCTTCATCATTTTGGGCAATTTCTCCTATTTTTCCATTTGCCCAATTTGATGCCCGGTTTCCTTTTCCTTTCCTGATTCGTTGGATTGCGTATGTAACCCGTGCGATATCGTCCGTTAATCTTACTTGGACAAAATAGTAATTCATCCTTCTGAGCCATGAGTCGATTTCTGCCGGTTCGCCTTCGTAATGTTCCGGTGGTTCTATCTTCAATTCCGGTGGTCGTGTCCTAAGTCTATCGGCGTCTCGGTCGGCTCTTTCCGCGGCTCTTCGTTCTCGTCCGAGTTGTCTTTCAAACTCCTGTTGTTGTTGAGCTAATTGTCTTTGGAAATTTTCATTTTGTATCCGTAGTTGTTCTACAACAGTCGCAATACTTGCTCCCATTGCTGCTGCAGCAATAGTTGCGTCTTCAGTTTCCGTTGCGATTGTTTCCATTGTTGGTACGGCCATTGTTGAGTGTGCTCCAATGATATTTCCTGCTTCGTCAAAGGTTGGTTGGATGATTTGTACTCTGTTTCGTCGCATGATGTAAGTGAATCCTGCCAGCGCGATGGCGGTTAACGCAGCTGGGAGGGCCATGGTTTAACGGGTGTTTGGAGTTGTGTAGAGTTGTTGGTGAACTTGTGCAATATAAACTGCAACAAGGTAAAGGTATGTGAGGTGTGCTATCAGGGCGATAGCAAGGAATATCCGTAGGAAATTCGTGGTGAGTGGTGTGAAGAAAAGCAACAAGCTTATGTCACGAGCCTTAGACAGGCTACACAACACAAGACTCAATCACTCGTAGATACTGCTGACCGTGTCAAGCAGCGAGGGCGAATACAAGAACCGTCGAGGTTCAGGGCAAAGTCAAGAGGGGGGCTCCGAGCTGTCCAAGGAAAGACTAGCTTGTTGCTTAGGGTATGTACTACAATATACGCTACTTATATACTACCTAGGGCGTAGGGTATGAGTCATTGGGTACAGGGTATGAGTCATACTATGTCATAGGGCGTAGGGTACATGAGTCAGTACATGCACGAAGCATGCGGCGTATCAAGGAGTAAAACAGGGGCTTGACAGAAATCTATGGTATATGTAACTAGCATTCAGTACTTAGTCATTATCTACACGTACCGACGTATATACAATGTCAGACAAGCGAGCGCTCTATTGCGCCTCTTCAAGTCAAGCCGTTACGAATGGCACGAGAGCAGATAGAAAGTAGATAGAAAACGGCAAAAAAAAGTTTCACATCCGAGAGCTTCGTGAACGCCTCCTTGTGCGCGTCCAACACCCTTAGTGTTAGGATATGCACTCATTATACTATGTGCCGCGAAATTGGACAAAACCCATTCCATTGCCAAAAATGGCAATGAAACATGATGATCATTGATGATCATGCACGATCATGATGAACTGTGATGAATCATCATGAATGGGAGTGATTCATGATGATCCCTCGTGATTGCTTTTCCCCCCTTTGACTTGGGCTCTCATGAACAATCATGAACCATTCATGGTCCATGATGATCTTTGATATGGATTAAAATTTAGCTGACTTGTATTCATCCAGGATCATAAATAATCATTGGTGATCATTAATGATCATGTAGTAGCATACTTTCAGGCCATTGACATTGATTGTGGCAATTCTTCATGGATCATCAAGAATGGAAATGAACATCATTGACCACAGATGATCACTGGATTTTTTCCAGTTTGGGAGAGTGAAACTTGTCATAGCAATGCTAAGATCATGGATGATCACAGGTGAACCACTGGTGATCATGAATAAGTTATGATGAACCGTGACTGGTTAAAATTGCACAGAAATTGCTTTTAATGAATGTTCACCATTGTTCACCATCAACAACAAGTAAAGTAACAAGATATGGCAAAATCTGATAACTGATGTTCACAACAATTCATTAAGGATCATCACAATTCATTAATGATCACCAATGATCACCAATGATCATGACAATTCTTCATGGATAATCAAGAATGGAAATAAACACCAGCCTTGACTACTGATGATCACTGATGATCACTGGGTTTTGTCCAGTTTGGAGGAGCAAATTATACAGTAGAATCGTTTACATAAAGCACAAACAAGATTGTACCTATCGGAGTCTCAATTGCTCTAGATCTGATCGATCATGAATGGACACTCGAAAATACCCTCCGAAATTTTCTGCGAAATATTTCAACTCCTCTGCTATAAACCTATCTCTCTCCATGTTCTGAATAATAGCTCATGTTTTGGGGAATTCCCGTGGGCTGTAGGACAAGTTTGCAAACACTGGAGAGAGGTATTTTTATCATACCCACATCTATGGACCTCTCTTTCCCTACGGTATCATTTCAGCGACATTGTCGACGTGGATCGCCTCCACGAAATGAGTCGGCGTACACTCTT
This sequence comes from Amanita rubescens, assembly GCA_015039365.1. Classification (NCBI taxonomy): domain Eukaryota; kingdom Fungi; phylum Basidiomycota; class Agaricomycetes; order Agaricales; family Amanitaceae; genus Amanita; species Amanita rubescens. The sequence goes on from WION01000078.1 coordinate 163,671, forward strand.
GTACCTTGAACGATCCGAGCGGTTACCACTCACCATAACCGTTCAAAGTACATACGGGGGGTCGTTCGAAAGTTTTCCGAGGACGACGTGGAAACTGTTGCTTTCTTGTTCTGAAAGATGGGGAAGGGCGGATCTGACACTACGCCACGAATCTCTCTTACTTGATCTTCTCAGATGTAACATGCCAATCATCAAGTCGCTGAGGCTCTGTGCGGACTCGAATTTCGGGTTGTACCACCCGTTTACCGCCGCGCCGCGCCTTACCGAACTTGACCTTCTCAAATGGATCGGAGGATGGGTGTTTCCTTGGTCGCAGTTGACCAAACTCAAGATATGGAAATATGGAGAATCCGCTCAGGGTAAAAGGCTGGAAACAATTTTAACACAGTTACAAAACGTCGAGGAGCTACGCTTGGGCAAAGTTCGCGCCTGGGTCAGGAACGATGATCACGACCAGTGCCCTATCCGACTTGCGTCTCTCCGGTTGCTTGCGGTCCAAATATATCCTCGTGAAATCCTGACACAGATCGAAGCACCTTTACTGGAACATCTTTGGGTGGATTGGCGTCCAGGATTTCTGGAGCAACATTATTCCCTTGTCTTTACTGAAGAACTATCATTTTTTATCCGTCATTCGTCATGCCGCATTCGCCGATTGACACTGCACAACTACGTATGTCAACTGTTGCCCCGTCTTATGAAGTTACTTTCGAGCGTCGAGGTGCTCTGCATCAAGACGACGGAATCTGAACATGGCTCTTTCCTTGTAGAGCATATTACGCGGATGAATGATGGCGTTTGCCTGCCTAACCTACGGGAATTGGAGGTGTCATGTCTCCAGGGCCGAGATGATGGTGATGAGGTTACGACCGCGATATCTGGTCTCATGGAAACACGGAGTGAAGAGTCGAGGTTGATATCTATGAGACGCGAGGACGTGCCGCCGACAATGGTACGAATATTCATGTCGTTCAAATGACGAACCTGCCTTGGGATCAGCCGTACTTCATTATCACAATCACTCCGCAGATCAACTGAGCTGAACGGCCTTCGGCTCCCTCTACTTAACGACGGCGATGATCTGGCTCCCGCATCCGCCGCCGCCACTCCTTCCGCAGCATGGACACCAACTACTCACACACAAAGACAAATCTCTCTGGGACCAACTTCATTCCACTCTCCTCCCTATCTACCCCACGTCGTCGTTGGCCACGATAAACATATACTCCGACATCCTGGCCCACTCGTGACCCATTCGTGAACGCATCAGCTATCAATCTTATTGGCAAGTTATTATCCAGCGAAGACTACGTCAGTACGTCGCAGAACAGCTGAGCCAGGACTTGGATATCAAGAATATGATGAATGGCAATCTAGCCCTGGCGCAAGAAAGCAAATCCATCTGTAGCCGAGGTAGAAGAACGTGTAAGTTTACTTGCCTCAGCCCTTTGTCGACACTAACCTTCCATGGAAGATACTGGAAGTTGCCCAGGGCATGGAATATATCCATTCAGAAGGCGCGACCTCCGTGGGGTATATGTTCTACCTGAAATATATCATGTTGAAATGCTGACTTTTTTCTCCAGGAGAACATTCTGTTAGATGACAAGCTTCACGTTCAAATCGCTGACTTTGGACTAACCCGACTATCTGAAGCTACGAATACCCGATCCGGAGCGTTACACTTCAATTTTGCAGCCCCAGAGCTATTCGGTTTCTCCGAGGATGAGAATGACTCTTCCGAAGACGTTCCAGCCAGAACGCAAATGTCGGATATCTATGCATTTGGTTGTCTTTATTATGAAGTAGGTCGTAATAAACATGCGGATGCTCTTGCTGAATTGCCAAGATCCATTATGATAGATACCTTCTGCCGGTAAACAAGAGATACAAATCTGGACCCTCGTCTCTCGAGGCACTCTTCCACCTTGGTTAGATGTGCCATCTTTGAGTGATAGGACGGAACGTGATTCAGTCCTGCTGGATGAGGGCGGCGTCAAAACGACCGAGAATGAACGATATCACGGAAAATATGGCGTTCGATAGTGCGAAGCTGGCAACTGCGCTGCTTCATTGTGGGCCTCTACATCCACAGCTCTAGTGACACCTATAGGTGCATGGGATAAAGGATATCGTTCTGCACCTTTACCGCGTGCCCCGCCTGCTGCGGGTCGTCCTTCAGTGCTACCCACCATCGCGGGACCCATTTTCAGTGCTCTCGTAAGTCATTATTATGCTACTGTGATCCCCGATGTTCATTTTCAATCCAGTCCTCCCCTCCTGTAACTCTCAAGATGGCAGCGCTAAGTGTCCGAAAACCAGAACCGGGGCCAGAACATTATACAATTGGCCCTGGAGGACGAGGAATAGTAGCTGTTGTTCAGTACGATTATGAAGTGAGTACCAGACAGACGAGTGGAACCATAGCTTTCTTGCTTAGCGCGTGATTGTAGGCTGCCGAAGATAATGAGATGAACCTGGTCGAAGGAGAATATATCGAACTAATAGAAATGATTGAAAAAGATGGGTGGTGGTCTGGTATTGGTCCTGGAGGCAAATTGGGGTTATTCCCGTGTAAGTACGGCGGATATTTCCCTTATGCTTTGGGATGCTGATGTTCCTGAAGCTAACTATGTTGAACTTGTTGAAGAAGTGGAGGCTATCACCCTTTATGAGTAAGCTTCAACAATTCTTTTCCCTTGCGATTAGCAGATCTCAGTATCATCTTTCATTAGTTTTGAAGCTAGAGAAGATAACGATATATCCATCCGTGAAGGTGACAAGATCATTCAGATCGATTCTGTAACGAAGGAATGGTGGGTGGGCACTTTGGCAGATGGACGAGGTGGCTTCTTCCCAGGTGAGTGCTTAGAAGCATCTTATCCTCGCAATAATGACTCGTATTTTTCAGCCAACTATGTCGAGTTGCAATAAGCGATTAGAAGCAGAGAATGGTTTTGTAGAATACCCGTTGGATTAAATATCATTTGTATTACCAAAACGGGCAACCGTGACATTGCCGCCCCTCTCATGAGCGATGCTATCGAAGCCAGCGCAAAAGGTGTGAGCGAAGGTCGAATTTCTCAATTCTGCGCTCATGCACGCGTACGTGGACAGTTACCGGGCTGGCCCCCACCGTCGACTTTATCGCTGGCACGCTCTCCGTGAGTTCCTTGGCAGCTACCATATATGGATGTTCAAATGATATACTGACAGGGAATCGCTGGTCTCATCGTAGGACATCCATTCGATACCAGTAAGCATTAGAGCTTCTCGCCTTAATCATCTTTTCACTCAAATGAAAACGCAGTCAAAGTCCGCTTTCAGAGCCCAACAATCTCTGGGAAATATTCTTCTACTCTTCATGCCTTTGTGTCTATCGTCCATGAGGAGCGTTTGGCTGGTCTATTCAAGGGAATCACGTCGCCATTGGTACGCCTTTTCAGCCGCTATCGGGAAGCCTGACAAAGTAGCCAATGCGTAGATTACAGCAGCGTTCTTGAATGGCCTCATATTTTCCTCGTATCACTTTTTCCTCAAGGTTCAACACGGGAATAACGATGCAATACCCACACTCACTCAGATAGCCATCGCTGGAGCATTAACTGGCATAATATGCTCGTCAGTTCTTTTCTTTATCCTTTCTCCATTGTCTTTTTTCATCCCACCAACAGAGTTATCACGACACCGACGGAGCTTATCAAGATCCGACAACAAGACCAGCTTGTGCGCACTTCCACGAGCCAAATCGCGCTTAAAATTTTCAAAGAATCTGGCGTTCCGGGGCTTTATCGTGGAATGACAGTTACGATTCTTAGAGATATTGGATACGCAGCCTACTTTGTCGGAGTACGTCTTTCAAACCCGAATTGCCACCTTTAGCTAATCGACACCAGTACGAAGGTACTTTACGCTTTTTATCGGGATCTACGACGCAGAGTGCGCCCTGGTACACTACCTTGGTAGCCGGTGGTGTAGCAGGGATAGGTAAGCCTTCTTCTAGTTTACGAAAACTCTTGACGAATATGTGCACGGATAGTCGGCTGGACGGCAACGTTCCCTCTAGATGTAGTCAAGACAAGAATGCAAGGAACGGCTCAAGGTTATTCCGTCTTGCAGACGCACGAATTAGAAGTGACTAGGCTCCAATCTCCGCCTTTGGCACAACGGCCTAGTCCGAACACGATGGGGGCACTAGACTCTGATCCTTATCGTAGCATGGCCTCGACCATCATCAACTCCTATAGAGCAGAAGGCATGGGTGTGTTCTTTAGAGGGCTGGCCCCTACTATCATCCGGTGAGAGTGCTATTCATATCTACAACCAGACTTGCGCACGTTCGGGCCGGAATCTATTTGAGATTCTATCAAACCTCGCGTGCGCAGTGATAGCAGTACTCGAGTCCAGTCTAGACTCGTTCTATCTCGCCTAGATTAATCCAGCCAGCTAATTGAATGACGCAGAGCTATACCCGTCAACATGGTTATGTTTGGCACGTTCGAGATGATGACACGCGTCCTTTCCTGATGTGCGTGTGCGCCAATAGCCCCTCTTTTTATTTTTAATCGATTCGTGGATGTCTAGAGCCCCAATATCCTCACTTTTATTTTTAATCACCCGAGGCCGTCTAGAGCGATGTAGACTTGGGCTCACCAATGCCCTCCCTTTTATTTTTAAGTAATCACCCCCGCAGGCGATTCGCGGACGTCTAGAGCGATGTAGACTTGGGTCTTCCTGTCTCCGTTCACCATCCTTTCCAGCTCGTTAGCTTGACCCCATCCTCGAGTAGACGTATTTAAGTCTCGTGTACCACGGTCGTAGAGCCCAGAGCGGCGCAATGCACCTACTGTTCCACCCTTCCATTCCATTAAGATGTCCGTAAACGTTAAACCCCTGGTTCCTGGTCATGAAGCTTATATGTAGGTAAAAAGAAGCTCATTTCTCGATCGTACATTTCAATTAACAAATCGTGCTAGGCCCCAAACCCCACTAGCACCCGATCGAAGTTAATTAGGACCCTCGAGACTTACCTTCCATTCGCCTCGTGCAGAAGGGGCACATGTTCACTCCCGCGAACGCGACCCACTCGAATCTCGGCAAGGTAATAAGACCTTTCATTATACGTCATATAAGCAAAGCAAACAATCGAGAGCTACAAAACAAGACAGACTAATTACTACAACGATATCGACCTGTTTCGACATGGTAAGGGTATTGAATAAATGGCCCGTAAATTCTCCCATGAAATCCAAGAACAAAAAAAAAGCATCCACTAGGTGGCGTGTATAGGTTATAGGTTATTAATAATACGGCATGGAGGAACCGGAGGGGATGGTATTGAGTGCATTGTGTTGGGGGGCGAGAGCGGACATAGAAGCGCATGGTGCATGCGGCGGGCGGTCCGACAGTGAGGTTGCGCAGCCCGTAATGCGGGCGTACCTGTGTTGGCGCATGCAACACTGCACAACTTGTCGGTAGTGATGATGAAATAAATTCAGAAACCGAATCAACTAGTGTGATTCGTCCATTCTGTCATTTTCGTCGTCATCGTCGTCGTCATCAGCGTCCAAATCCAAGTCCAAATCCAAATCCATGTTAGACCCTGCTTCTGTTTTTGCACGCGCATACAGAGCTTCTCTACGTTCTCTGTCTTTTGTCAGGTTCGCCAAAGTCACGAGCGACTCTGCCAATAACAATCGAAGTTCGGGAGAGTCGGACGAGCGTTCTGATGACCCTCTTGTGTGATGCTCATCTCCTTCCTTGAGTTTTGCACGTTCAAAGAAATCTATAGCCATGGACAAGTCCTCTCTGGCATCCGTTGCCTCTTCTGACCGGAGAACGTCCGTCTCCCCACGCTCCAGAGCCGTCTCTATCGCCTCGACAAAGGCGGATCCTGCAATGAGACGACAGCGGCCGCGGGATCGCAGAACAGGAGTCCGCCAGGCATCCCTTTCAGACTCCATTTTCATTTGATTGAGAACCGAGTCAGCCCAATTCGCCCAATAATGCCGCTCTGACGGAGTTTCAAGCTTTTCAGCGACCGTCAGCACTTCCGACGCGATCGTGTACAGCTCTCTCGCACGTGAAAACTGTTCGTCTACCGCCGCAGGCAGCGCGAAAAACGTCGAGCCCTCACTAGCCGATGAAAGCCCACTCGTTGCAGCCGGTGAACCAAGGATAGGCCACGATTGGATGTGTTTGGCGTGAGGCATGTGGAAAATTCCACGTGAAAACTGGTCCATGGCAAGCACGAGTAGATCGTTTGGTGTTGCGGCCGTAAACGACATGCGTCGCGTGATGGGCTGCCTCTGCGCGGCTATAGCGTGGAACGGCGATTCGCGAGGCCATTCTGGCTCTTCCACGTCGAGATAGATTTCATGGGGGTTTTCTTCACCATCTTGCCTTGCTTGGATTTGTCGGTTCACAAGGTCATCGGCGAGACAGACGAGCGTGCGGCCCCAGATGATGGCCATACGCCAGTCTTCTGGGCAGTCGGTGTATCCTGTACCGGTTGTCCGGCTTGGCAAGTTTTCGCCCGTTTCAAATACATCGAGTGCTGCTAACCAATACGGGACGGGGTTCGTTGGTTCGCCTTCCAGTGCGAGGGAGGGCTCCTGCGCAATGAGATTCCCAAAAAGGAACAGAGCTGTGCCTAGAAGCGCGTGAAATGCGGTTGGTAGCTCAAACTTTATGACCAGACTGTAATACAGGTGGGTCAGCGAGTTACACATAGTCTGTAAACCCACCTCTTCTGTTCCAAAAGTGGTTCGTCATGCAAGGTTGCGGCAGAGGACGGCTCAGAAGAGCCTTGCCTGGATTTCCTGCCAGTACGGGATGATTCGGGCGGAGTTGGAACAGCGAAGAGGACGGAAGGGTCAGGGTAAACGTGTAGAAAACGATGACACTCGTGAATGACACCACGCAACAGAGGCAAGCCCTCGGCAGCGTCGTTCCCTGATCGGCAAAGAGAGTCGTCAGGGTCGAGGAAAACAAATGAGCTTATACATACCTTCATATTGCTCTGTCGCTTTGGCAAATAGATCCTTGAGATCCTCCCAATCGTCCATATCACAAGTCTTCTTTTCGTTCAAAGAAGTGCTAGCACACGCCGTCGACGAAGTGTCCATTTTCCTAACGCTAGAAGAATTCCAGTTGCGTATGTGAGGTGTGTAGTGCAAAAAGATTGCGTCTTCTTGGTCGTCGAAAGATGAAGAGTCGTCGTCCGAGCTATCGTCTGTGCGCTGTTTTTTACAAGGAGGTGGAGAGTCGCAACGCTCGTCGTCGTCGTCGTCGTCTGTATCTGAGATGGGATGAAGGGGCTTCTCTTTCCTATCAGGGACATTGGGCGTGGATATGCGGCCAGAGGTCACACGGGCTTTCCATAAGCCTCTTGGACGTTCCCGGAAAGGCTTAAAGGCATGAGTGGGCCTCACTGTAGCTGGTGGGGGAAAACAGATAGAAACTGGGAAGGACATGGGGATTACATTCGTGGAGGGCTAGATAGGGTATATATTTCACTGACAAAATACGACGCGCTGTGTCTAGACTCTACAAAAAAAGAGTCCAGGCCCACACAGCCTGGATCACTCCAGCCACTTTTCACCATCTCCGTCGTCTCCCTCCCTTCCCCCACTTTTCCACAAGGAAATCAGTCATGTATTCATATAGTTCTCGCTGCGCGCCTCTTCGATTTATTGAGTGGTCGCTGCAGAAAAGGACAATGAATCGTGTGAATCAGTCACAACCAATCATGATGTAGTCCTTGACAACCAACCTATCCGTAAACATTCGGAACCTGAAACTCCGGACACCGGCTCCCGTAAACATGTCAAGCAAATGCGCCGAGTTTGCAAAATGCACATTGTCGTCCCCGCTTCCGTGTGCCAATAAAAAGTCCACATTCTTGAATCCAGTCACATTCGATATTGATGCGTTGACATAGCCTCCAGGGTTCAGATCGGGCAGATCCATATAGCGTTCCGTATATATAGAGTCTAGAACACAGTAAATTTCATGCCCGATCAGGTTAAAATGCTGTTGTGTTGCCCTCACCGTACAACCGCCAACTCGTCACAGGCTGTTAAAAAAACGAATCACGTTAGCTGATTTATGATAAGTATCGTCACTTACAGCAACTGCAATCGCCAGAGAATGGATGCCCGCATCGGCTTCGACAACTTTTGAGCTCATGAATCCACCGTACGACTGTCAAACGATCATCAACGCTGCTGTTGCCTTATCATTACTACTAAATTACTTACCCAGCCCCATATCCCGATTCGCTTGGGGTCGACGTAATTCTTGCCCGCCCATATTCTAGTGAGCGTCGACGTCAGTCCTACCCTGAGAACCCTTACACGAGGACGTACTACGTACCTTGCTGCGTTTATCTGATCAATCGTCTCCCAATACCCCAAGTTACCCTTGACGGGGTTCCTTAACTTCCTACCCTTGAAGCCTGTCCCGCGGCCATCAACCACGACAACGATGTATTGCAGCCCGCAAACGAGATAATCGTGCCAATCACGGTTGAATTTCACATCTACCAGCTGGCTCTGCGGTCCGCCGTAGCTAATCGATGAGATCAGCTATATTAACCTGCGTCTCGCACCCGAGTTAAAACGTACACTCGGAATAGCACCGGATACTTGGTCCGCCCGCTATCGTCCATTCTCGGTGGACGCATCTCCTTGACGTTCAGCTCTACCCTTCATTAACCCTCATCTCTCACAATTGCTTTCAATGCTCACCATATCCATCACTCATGATAGTCGAATGAATGACAGTGGCAGCCTCATATCGCTTAGTGATATTACCGAGTCTTTCATTAGTTGCAAGCACAAACTCGAAACCTGTTGATAGACTTGAGAACCGGATTCTCATAGAGTACGGATCACGTACTGCGGTTGTTTATCTGGAGTACTTTTGCCCACGGAATGTCCGGACCCAGATATGAAAGTTGATAGAATCCACCCTGCGGTGAAAAGCTTGAAGAATAGTACGCGACTTTGTCAACATCTGTCAACGCAGTCGGCTTGACCGTCTGAGAAGAGATGATCGAGGGCAACGGAACCGAAAATAGGTGCCGTTGAGTGGAGCCCGGGTTGGCAGCTTCAAAATATCTGGCAACGTGTTGTTGAGACGTGGCATGCCACGATGAAAACGGGTTGACTCACATTAACTTCTTTTCCACATTAATCGCCTTGATATTACTCGTTACTTCCCATTTTTCAGATGTGAGGAACCGTGGCGTATCAGAACTGGCAGGACTAAAAAGCGCGATATGGTCATAACCTTGAGGATCAGGAATGACGTCTAGATATCCATTATAGCCAAGGTTCGGTGGTAAAGGGTATATGAACTGCCTCTGCAAGACGTCACCGTCAGATTAGGGAAATATCCGACATCGGCGTTTCTCTTACGTTTTCTATCCATCCTGCGTCGCCTTCTTCCCCGTCCTGGCCAAGCTTCCTCACGACCGTTCCAGACGATCGCAATGCTTCCGTTGTTGCATCAAGATCGAAAAGAATGACGCTGCCATCATTGGCGTTCCGGTTGACCTCTTTAATAATGAGCGTCGAGTTATCTACCCATGCCACTTCCTGGACGATACTATTCTCGGGTTTCTGTCTACCGCTCCAGTCCAAGGACAGCGTTGCATTGGGAGCAGAAAGTCCATCGATGACTGCATCATCGTTCGCCAGGTACCGCTCCAAATCAAATACGTGCACAGAAACCAAGGGATTGTCATACCCCGGCTTTGGGTATTTCATGACGACATCAGTGGTATACGGATAGATGGCATTTGAATCATCCGAAGGGTTGTATATGGGAAACTTGTATTCGTCGACGAGCGTTTCATCGAGAGCGAGGAAGGCGACTTTGGAAGAATCGGGCGACCACCATAGAGCGCTGTTACCACCGAGAACTTCTTCCTCGTAAACCCAATCGGGTACGCCATGGAAGAGTGACGCATTCCCAGAAATCGTGATTCGGATCGAACTAGAACTACAAAGGGAGTCAGTTCGTCATATTGAACGGGCGACTGGATCGAACTCACGAAGGATAGGGTAGGATATATAAATCGTTGTTTGTTACATATGCAATAGAATTTCCCGTAGGGGACCATGCGGCGTAGGCCGTTGTTGGTGGGTCAGTTGGAGGTATCAGTGGGTACGTCTTTTTGGTTTCAATCTCGTGCACGTAATAGTTACCAAAGCTTGAATGTCTCCATTGCTAGATAAAGAAGGGGGTAAATATGCTGTATATGTATCGCATACCAACAACGAACCTTCTTGTAATCCGTCTTTAGCAGGACGAATTTCATGTCAGAAGACAAGTGCCAATTTGACCATCCCATCAGCCTGCCGTGTTCCTATAAGCACAATCGTTAAAAACATTCTTTAAAAAAGTAAAATTCAAATGCACATCTCGAATATCTTCAAAAGCGACTAATTTGTTCGTCGTGTTTGTCTTGAAGTCGACCAATTCGATACGACCGTCTCCCGCGTAGCTTATGACGCCATCCCCAGCTGTTGTCGAGTGAGTTCACCAAGTCACGCAGATGTTGTGATAACATACCTTGCGGTACCCACTGCAATTGATGAGACTCGGCATAAAATGTCCCATTGAATACATGATTCATAGTTATTTTCTGAGACCCATGCCTCGCGACAGCCCCCGAGTAAGCGCTCGCAGCAATTATTCCGATTAGTCCCGCCAAGCAGACGAGAGCAGCTAACGAAATCACCAGTACCCGTAGTGAGGATGGTTTCTGCACATAGAGTCAGCACACACCCGAGCGCAAAAGATGGTACATACCTTCCTCAACGTTGCACTTAGTTGAAGTTCAACATCATCATCCTCAACTTCCCCTGTCGCCTGTGTCTCCCCCTCCTTATCATCGACAGTAGACTCGTCTTCCGAGCTTGGAGGATCAAATGGTCCTTCCCCGTAATAAATAGGTGGTCTCTCGTCGTCCGTGTAGTGCAAACCTTCAACGGGACGAGACTCCTGTACCTGACCCAGCTGGTCATCTGGAATACGTTCGTAACTGGACGAACGCATCGTCAGTCAATTGAGTAACCCTAACCCCAACCCGGGTGCACCGCATTTCACGCCTTTACAACGATCATGCCGCGACAAACGACAGTGGTATCTAACTGGGATCCTGTATTGCTAATATCACAGGTATGCCATACCGTAATTTTTTCTGGTATTTTTCATATTGAAGAAAGGACGTAGATTGTGACAATGCAAAGCCTCCATTACCTGACTCTCGCAATACTCGTCCCTCCGCTGTTGAGCATGTTTGCGGAATCCACTTCGCTCAATTATGAAGGTGGTGCTGCAAACGTCGGTGAGGACGTGTTTTTTCTAACCTTTCATATTCCATATTGACCAAACACATAGGCATGGTTATGGATTGGCGGGAGATGGCAGGTGTACCAACAGTGCGATGGGCATATGGAACCGAGAGGTGGAGCTCATATACATGGGCCTGGAGCAGTGGCAAGAAAGTCGGACACGGTTGGACAGAAGACCAATGGGATGGGAAGATTGACCCAACAAGAGGATGGGTCATCGCGTTCTGCTGGATGTTAGCTTGCTCCGCGGAGTGCGTGTTCTTTCGTCCACGTCGGCGCTCACCCTCTGATACCCATTACCCATATAGCATCTATTATCTCTACGCGCTCGTTCGGCGGCCACGGCTTATCCTGGACTTTGCTTTGACCCTGGTTTTCAACCACCTTGTCCTGACGACGTATTATGCTGCGTCGATACCCACTTCACTGTTTTTCTGGTTCGTATTGATAGCTGGGTCAATATTGACCATCGTTGTGGCGGAACAGCTGTGTGTGAAAAGGGAGATGACTGAAGGGCTTGCAGTTGCGCCACTGAATACAGATGAAGTGGCAGATGAAATGGAGATGGGCGCCCTATCGCGGAGAGATGCATAGCCTGGTAAGCTTTGATTATCTTAGTTACTCCATATTTACTTTCCTTTGATACCTCTTTGCATATCAGTCCACAGCCGCCCAAGGGTTTGGGGAATGAGAACTCAAACTTTGCAATCCACCGCACCTTGGGTGCTGAACTGCTGAGCTGGCCGCCACAGAAGAATGTACTATTCATCCGTTCTGAACCCGCACCCCTGTCAGCCGCCTCTCCAACAAGCAACTTCAATCCAAAGTAAAAATCCTGACCCTGTCACACGTGATCGTCGCCTCATCTCGCACAATAAAAAAGCCGTGGCCCCGCTCAAATTCCAAAAGCAAATATTTTTTCTTCCGGAGGCTATGCTGCGGTTAACTTCCCCGAGGGGATGACATTAGCCCTTGGGGGTGAACTCCTGTATTGCTGACGTCACTCCACCCTACTACCATCGAGCGCTGAAATGGAGAGCCTGCGGGACCGCAAACAGCAAGTCAAACGCATGATTCACAGTTGAATACCATTGGCGTTCCCGCAACTGTCACCTTCGACTTCTATTTTACGTTGCGCCGATAAAAAGGGTCGCGGTTCATGCACATGATACATACAATAATTTGATACCCTAATATATTCACGGGAGAAGGAGGGTAGTCCAACCCCAGGTATACGGTGCAAACATTATTGTCCCCACTCGGAAAAGTTTTTGTTTTTCTTCTCATGACCATTCGCGTTAGACCAGGGCCAACTCATTCGGACTCCTACCAATTACCGTGATCATTTCTGAGAGATATCTATTCCCCATCCTTGTCCAGTTCAAACTCGGTTGCTTGACCCGAAATGAAGTGTCGACGTATGTATACGAGTAGGGAGGAGAAATTGACGACAGTCTGAAACCGAGCGATCAGCGACGAGAGATATTTAATCGGACTGACCACAGTAGTAGTAGAACAGCAGTGGCCCTGGGCCATGAGGATGGGAGGGAAACAAGACACATTGTCGAGCGACGCGATGCTATCTATATCATTTGATACCCAGGGAGCTGGCGCCAGCTCCGACGTCGGAAACTGCCACTCCATAGTTCAAATAACCTCATTCTTCCCACTGACGGTAATTAATTCTAAGAAGCGTTCAGTATGTCGCGGTCGGTGCTGGAAATGTTTTTTTGTCAGAAATCCGCTACAAAACATCCCCACAATGTTGACCGGTGATTAGAACACGAATTCTCATCAACATCAATATCAGATGATACCTTTTTTAACCGACCGAGGTCAGGTATCTAATCGGCAGCGACCTAGTAAATCGGAGTATCGGAGGTAAAGGATTTAATGACCACGCTTGTCGAATAAAGCCGTTTTCGAACGTAGCGAAAAGCCGAAATTTCATAAACTAAAAGTAATGTCCGCACGATAGGTGTGGGAGGTAAGAAGTCTACTAGCACAAACTCATTACACTAACATACCTTGGAGACGTTTGTCAATCATTACTTACGATTCTTGCCGTTCGCGATCTGTCATAATTGCTGTCAATTGTTCATTAACAAGTACTAGGGCCGTTAGGTCCTCGCTTCGGCGATAATGACGAGAACAAACGTATAGAATGTTCTGGCGTAAAATATGACATATTATGAGTGCTCACTGTCGCCATTCGTAGATGCCATCGCGAGATCGTCCGGAGAGTTCCTGACATCTTAATGGACGGCGATGGTGGGGGTGAGTAATGAAGCCGACACGTAGTAGATTTAGCAACCGAAGAACTAGCGCATCTATCATTCGCCGACGTCGGCGAGTAAAGCGAGTACAGGAAGCCTTGCATAATGTCGAAGAAGTTCTTTTTGTAGGTCACGTACGTGTTTTGACTTTTTGGGATACAATCCAGGGTCCTTACTTGGCGGGTTCCGAGAATTTGGATCCCGAATTCGTTTGGCGTGAACGCCGACGGCTCGTCGATCACATCGCCGCATTAAGTCCTGTGCGAAGGGAAATTTTGTCTCCGAACAGACGCTATTTAACCAGGGCGTTCACAGGGCACACGTCATTGTAACTTGGGGTGACGAGAAGAGTGATTTTCTTCCTACATTTTGGAGAGCATCAATGAAATGAACATGTCTTCAGCTACGAGACTCTCAATGTCGACTCCAACAAGGGGATTGACATTTTTGGCCTTTTGTCGCCTACCTGATAAGTAATTGTAGATATCAATCTGTGCTGCCCTTGAACAGGAACAGGGGTCGCTCAATTATGTCGTTTGCGGCCGCGTGCTCACACGAACTTTTTGAAGTCAGGAGCATGCTCAAATGACGGTTGGCATATGGTCAGTGCACAGGACTTGTTTTGCAAAGTATCAAGCTTTCAAGGTGAAACGCGCTGTATACTACGTGAGAGCTGTCAAAGAGACTCCTGTCATGGGCGTAGCCAATGCGGTGGAAAATCGTCGAAATTAACCTATAGAGAATCGACGTACAGGCAATTATTAGTTTCTGTAGCCGAAGAACAGTTATGGATTTGAGAAAACCGCGAGCGTCTTTCGTTATTGCCCAGGATCCTTGTCTGGCGGAGCCTAATTCTGAGAGTCCCGATTATAAGTGCGAGTATTGTGTTGGATACAACGTAGCGCACACAGCTATAAGTAGCGTCCTGATCTACAGGATGCATGATTACCTCGTTCCTAAGTAGCCCGCACATAACCTAGGTTGTGGAGTGAACCCCTGACTCAACCGGAAATGAGGAATAGAAGACTAAACCAGACAGTTATGTGAGATCCACAATATATCACTGGAATTGCCATAGAGGAGACGATAAGGAGTAAGGTTTCACCTTTTCCATCTCAAGAAGCTTAATCTCGAGATTGAATGTGCATACAATATTTCTGATCCTACAGCCATCCTGACTCCTTGGCGTATTCACAGCGATAACAATGAGTCAGTAACCTCATGAATCATGACGTACAAGTGAGCACGTTGTCCAGGTTAGACGCCCGCTGTTGCTCTCCGTTCATTTTCCCAAGAAGTTCTTTAGATCCATGCCTTACGACACCCTGCATTATTTTAGTTTTTCGCCCCAGCTAGACGTCCAACGTTTGGAAGCCGAGCGGGACGGATGATCAGATCGGCGTTATGTGGCTGGACCGCATATATCACGCGAATGCTGTTGAGAGCGCTAGAAGTGTGTTGGATGAGGGAATGATACTAGTGGTAGTTATATGACATAGGAATTTGAGGGTGGAGTTGGATAAGAGGATGCGAGATCCGATCGGCATGACGTTACGATCTCATATGGGACTCGACGCTTCTTTTTCGGTTCGTTTCTGGTTCTCACTTCGATGCGCGGATGTGCATCCAAGTTGATAGTCGGTCAGCGCTTCGGTCGCAGAGGGTGCAGGGAGCCATTGCAGTGGTAAAAAAAAATTTTTTGTTGAGAAATACGCCGCAGTAAATGGGTGTACACAGCTTTACGGCAAGCCCGTCGGGGAATTCGGGTGCGAGTCAGTACGACAATTCGGCTTAGACATGACTGAATTTGATTCACGGCACTGCTGACCTGTATTGGGTTTGGGCTCTTTCCCCGCTCACGCGCATATACGTAAGGCATTAATGTGCAAATTGGCTGTCGACAACGTTGAATGTCAGTGTACCATAATACTTGTAGTAACGTACAGGTAGAAACCGGTAGAGCGGATATATGCTAATTAACTCAGGTAGTGTTCACTGAGTGCCTGTACAATTACAATCGCACGGGTATTTCTCATTTCGCCCGCGGTCCTTTAATACATAGCACCTACCCTGACACGAGGCTGATCCCAACTCATATAAGACGCCCATATACCCGCACCCGTTTGCTGTCCTCTTTTCTCCTGCCTTTCCTCCTACTCGTTCCTCATGGACGCCCTTAAGAGCTTTCTGACCCCCTTTGGTTCCGGTACAAATGCGTTGCAGGATACTATGGTCTGTTTATTATCTTTCCTCTAAATACGTATATTCAATTGACTCCATGTAGAAATTGGTCGTCCTTGGTGGTACTGTCGAGACCGCCCGTCGCATGTCGGTCTCTGCTTGGACTGGGTTTGTAGACTGTAAGTTTGTGACGACCGTGGCGCTCTCAAATATTCTAACGCATAGCATAAGCTTTCTTCTTGACCGCCCACTTTGCTCAAGGTGATTTTCCATTCGACTGGTGAGTCATTTCGAGTTGTTTCACTTTAACCTCTTAATGTTTTATGACAGGATAATGAACTGGTTGGCAAAGGTCTGCAGTTCCTGAGTATGTCTGAATAACGGAACTGACTCAAAGTGTAACTAGCAACCGGCATGGGCAAGAAGTAGAGAGTTTGAAATAACAACCCGTTCCATTGGACGGGGCAATTCCAAGACCGCCGGTGATCTTGAGGACGAGGAAGAGGAAGAAGATTTGGTGGTCAGCGGCAAGAAAAAACGCCGAGTGTCGTTTATGCCCAGTATAGGTATGTCGGGTGATAGCAATCCATATATGCTGTGCGGTATAACAATTGAAATGCAGATACGACACACACCGTTTACTATCATGGTCATTGGTTAAGAGTCCGCCCGCTTTCCTCGGGCATTTCGGATTGCAATCTGACATAACTGTATAGATCACGAGAACAAAACGCTTTCCCGATGACATTCATGGCGCATCTATCAAGATCAGGTAAGTTTAATATAATAGTGCCCCTTTTGTCTTTACTAAATTTGAGTTAGCGTTGTCGCCCGGAACAATGACATATTAAAGAAACTCGTTTTGGAAGCGAAGCGGGACTATGAGAAAGATGCCGTACATCGTGTGCACATTTACCTCGCTGACACGTAAGTACTTGTCTCACTCTTCGGTTGTCTCGGTAACGCTAAGTGTTTCGTTAGTACTTACAACTGCTGGCGCTGGAATGGCGCACGCCACAAGCGTCCCATGAGTTCTATTGTTCTCCAACCGGGAGTCAAGGACATGATTATTAATGACTGTAAAGACTTCCTCGCCTCAGAGGCTTGGTACGTTCTAGCCCTTTGTCATAAACCATGTCCCTAATGACGCCTTCAGGTATGCCGACCGTGGTATGTGCAGCGCATCCCCGCGGAAACTTACCGCATTCACACGCTGAATCTTCCCAACTAGGTATTCCGTTCCGCCGTGGGTATCTTCTTCACGGAGTCCCGGGAAGGTCAGTGTTCTGAGTTATGTTATGTATGTATGCGCTTATTCGGGGGTAAACCAGTGGAAAGACATCATTAATCCATTCACTTGCGGGTGAACTTGGTCTGGATATTTATGTTCTTTCACTATCTGCGAAGGGGTACGCTTCTTTACTCTCCTCGCGACCTCGGAAACTAATGACGCCACACTAAAGTATGAGTGATAACACGTTAACAACTTTGATGGGACTTGTACCGACGAGGTAAGCGTGCCGCTATCTCCACCTGAGATCATGCACTCAAACTCCGCAGATGTATCGTGCTTTTGGAAGATCTGGATGCTGCTTTCACTCGGTCTGTAAGCCGTGACTCCAATTCCACCGGGGCGCCAACTGCCCCGACGGAGAAAGAGAGTAATGAGAATAAAGATAAGAAAGATGACGGCTCTACTTTGAGTTTGAGTGGTCTTCTGAACAGTCTCGATGGCGTTGCAGCCGCAGAGGGCCGGTGAGCCGTACTCGCTACGCTTGTCTTCCGTCATTGCTCACTCTGATTGTTATAGCTTGCTCTTTGCTACGACCAATCATATCGAACGTTTAGATCCCGCTCTTAGCCGCCCAGGGCGTATGGACGTTTGGGTTAACTTTACATATGCCACCAAGTTCCAGGCTGAGGGTATTTTCAAATGCTTCTTCCCCCATAAGCCGACTATATCGGAGGAGGAGGAGGCCGAGTCCACGGAGTCTACCGAGTCCGAGTCCGAGTCCGCCCCGCAAGAGCCTAAAGACCCCTCTCAGCAGAACCTTCCCTTGCCTAAGAGGAAGCCAATCACCAATCAGCTCATGTTCAGCGAGGAAGAAATCGCTGAGCTCGCTAAACGATTTGCCGATGCTATTCCTGAGAATGAATTAAGTGTGAGTCACCCCTAACATATCCCCATTCAAATAGTCTGATGAGTTTTGAATACCCAGGTGGCTAGCTTGCAAGGATACTTGCTCAAAAACAAGACTCGTCCGCGCGAGTGCGTTGATGAGGTGGAAGAATGGGTCAAACAAGAGCGTGAGACGCGTGAGAAAATAAAGCTAGAAAAAGAAAAGGCCGAGGTCCGAACCAATTCACTTTCACACCCTTTGTGTTATCGATTGGCTAAATATGTTATCCTAGCGCGAGGCAAAAGAGAAGGAAAAGAAAGCAGCCGAGGAGAAAGAAAAGGTAATTGATAATCGTCATCTTGGATGCACACCGGTCTGATAGCATCGATTGCAGAAAGAAAAAGAAGCCAAAGAGGTATTATTGGTTCTTATTAGTTGATATAAATTCCTCTTACTCATTATATCTGTCCGCTTAGAAGGAAGGAAAAGAGGTAAATCGGGTTACTCTAATCTCGAACAATACCTTGACTAAATCGTTTTCAGAAGAAGAAAGAACGTGCCAAATCTAAGAAGACTTCTCGATCTGATTCCACCGCCAAGGTGGACGAGGCTGCATCGAAAGGCACCAACACCACCGAAACGACCAAGGATTCGACGCCATCGTCGTCGTCTTCCGAATCTGACAACTCGACTGGCACAGACGGTGACACCGAGGAGAGTGTCACGTCCGAGGACGAAGCGGACAATAACGCCAAGAAGAGCGACAAGTGGGTGTCAGTCAAGGGTCAGGCGGCAAACGCGGCTACTCCTGCCAGCGCAGAAGAGAGCGAGCCGACCACCGAGGACTCTAAATGAGTACCCTCGCTCACGACGATCCACCATCCTTCCTCTATGGAACGGTAATAATGTTGGAGCGTCGTTGGAGCGTCTTCCCGTTCTCATTCCTGCACGACATGACATGACATGGTCGACTATACTGCGTGTTTTGATGCTTACTTTTGGTATCCTTCTCTGATTAGAAAGATCGCAAAGGGGGGTTGCGTCCCTTGGTTCTCGTCGTTCGTCTGTTGGTCCGGTTTCTTGCGTATGTTCCTGGCTCGAATTACCTGTCTGTCTGCGAAATTATCGTTACACTTAGATGAGAAGAACGGCAAGTGTTTCTGGTGGAGCGTTCGCTTGTCCGGCATTGTATATACGTCGGTACGACCGTGTATGTAGATAATGACTGAATGAATTGATGCTAGTTATACCATAACACGTCGCACGATCGGTGTATAAGTACGGACATAGTGAAGTACAACAGGTTGGTCATTCGAACGACATGGATATTCGTACTATGCTTCAAATGAGTCGTGAGGTTCTACTGCATAATGAGTATATATCCCCGTGTATGTAATAGGTGAAGTCCAATTGATCTCAAAGCAGGCCAGTCATTTGAACGACATGGACACTGTTCGTACCATTATTGACTCGAGCGGCACGTCTATCAACCTCAACTCTCCACTCCGCATTTCCAAGAGACGAGACATCGCGGTCATAAGCTCCTCATCGCCTCGGTCCCGGAGACATGTCACCTCCAATTCCCGTAGGTTAGGCAGGCAAACACCATCATTCATCCGTGTAATATGCTTTACAAGCAAAGAGCCATGTCCATATACCGTCGTCTTGATGCAGAGCACCTCGACGCTCGAAAGTAACTTCATAAGACAGGTTAACAGTTCACACACGCAGTTGTGCAGTGTCAATTGGCGAATGTGGCATGACGAACGACGGATAAAAAGTGATAGTTCTTCGGCAAATATAAGCGAACGTTGTAGCTCGTCATACATTGGATACGAATCCACCCAGAGATGTTCCAATAAAGGCGCTTCGATCCATCCCAGGATTTTAAGAGGATATATTTGAACTGCAAGCAACCGGAGAGAGGCAAGGCGGAAAGAGCACTTGTCGCAATCATGGCCCCAGACGTCCTCGCCCACGCGTAGCTCCTCGACGTTTTGTAACTGTGATAAAATTGTTTTCAGCTCTTTGCTGCGAATATATCCCTTTATCTTGACTTTCGTCAACTGCAACCAAGGAAACACCCATCCTTCCGACCATTGAAGGTCAAGTTCGACAAGACGCGGCGCGGAGGTAAATGGATGGTATAACTCGAAATATGAGGAGTGGATTAATGCCTCATGGAGCCTTAGCGATTTGAGGATCGGCATTTTACATCTGAAAAGATCAAGTAGGGGAGGGTCGTGGCACAGTGCCAGATCCACCCTTTCCCATCTCTCAGAACAAGACAGTAACAGCTTCCACGTCGTCCTAGGAAAATATTCGATCGATTTTAATCTTCTGTCGTCTACGGTGCAGACGGTTATGGTGAGTGGTAGCCGCTTGGATCGTTCGAGGTATAAGAGTGTACGCCGACTCATTTCGTGGAGGCGATCCACGTCGACTTGAATGTCGTTGAAACAATACCATAGGGAAAGAGAGGTCCATAGATGTGGGTAGGATAAAAATTCGTCCCTCCAGCGCCTACAAACTTGTCCTACAGCCCACGGGAATTTTCCAAAATGCGAGCTATTATTTAGAACATGGAGAGAGATAGGTTTATCGCAGAGGAGTTGAAATATTTCACAGAGAATTTCAGAGGGTATCGTTTCGTAAATCGTGTTATGGCAGCGTATGGTATAGTCGTGATGCATGATGGACGAGCGAAGCAGAGACTAGCGTGTGGGTATGTACAACCTTTTTAGTAAACATTGAGCCGTTCTACCGTATGAGTGCATAATACATATCCTAACATTCTCTAATGATACGAGAACGGATAGATAGTAATGAGTAGAAAATGCAATCCAGGTCGACTTGGGGTTCACATCCGAGGGTAGTACGACCGTGTATCCAGAAACTGACTGAATCCGGTTATATATAACAGACCATGGGCTTATTGGCTTGATTTCATTACGTTGAAGTATTCTAACGCAGTTCATTTTTCCTGACGAAAAACCCGTCGTCCTTGTGAACGGCATATAGGTACGGATTGCGATAAACTTGAAGGCAAGTTGGTCATTTAAACAACATCGTCATTGAACAACATCGTCATTTGTACCATTGTCGGTTCGAGCGGCACGTCCCCGAGGCTCGCAGATATCAACCTCGACTCCTCACGCTGAGTTTCCAAGAGACAAGACGTTGTAGTCACAAGGTCCTCGTCATCTTGGCCCCGGGGACATATCACCTCCCTAGTTATATACCATGGCGGAGTAAGGATTTGTTGGCTCGATTTCGTCACATTAGTGACACAGTTCATTTTTCCTGATGAGCAACTCGTCGTCCTTCTGAACGATATATATGTGTGGATTGCGATAATAGTAGATCCCAAGGTAAGTTGGTCATTTGAACGACATGGACACCCGTACCATTGACTCGAGCGGCACGTCCTCGCGTCTCATAGTTATCAACCTCGACTCTTCCTTCCGCATTTCCAAGAGACGAGACATCGCGGTCACAAGCTCCTCGTCATCGTCCGGGCCCCGGAGACACGTCACCTCCAATTCCCGTAGGTTAGGTAGGCAAACACCATCATTCATCCGTGTAATATGCTCTACAAGGAAAGAGCCATGTACCACCATCTTGATGCAGAGCACCTCGACGCTCGAAAGTAACTTCATAAGACGGGGTAACAGTTCACATACGCAGTTGTGCAGTGTCAATCGGCGAATGTGGCATGAGGAACGACGGATAAATGATGATAGTTCTTCAGTGAATATAAGCGAACATTGTAGCTCGTCATAGATTGGACACCATTCCACCCAGAGATGTTCCAATAAAGGCGCTTCGATCCATCCCAGGATTTCAGGAGGATATATTTGGACTGCAAGCAACCGGAGAGAGGTAAGGCGGAAAGGGCACTTGCCGCGATCATGGCCCCAGACGTCCTGGCCCACGCGTAGCTCCTCGACGTTTTGTAACTGTGATAAAATCGCCCCCAGCTCCCTGCTGCGAATATATCCGTTTATCTTGACTTTCGTCAACTGCAACCAAGGAAACACCCATCTTTCCGACCATCGAAGGTCAAGTTCGACAAGACGCGGCGCGGAGGTAAATGGATGGTATAACTCGAAATATGAGGAGTGGATTAATGCCTCATGGAGCCTTAGCGATTTGAGGATCGGCATTTTACATCTGAAAAGATCAAGTAGGGGAGGCTCGTGGCACAGTGCCAGATCCACCCTTTCCCATCTCTTAGAACAAGACAGTAACAGCTTCCACGTCGTCCTAGGGAAATTTTCGATCGATTTTGATCTTCTGTCGTCTACGGTTATGGTGAGTGGTAGCTGCTTGGATCGTTCGAGGTACAACAGTGTACGCCGACTCAATTCGTGGAGGCGATCCACGTTGACAATGTCAGTGAAATGACACCGTAGGGAAAGAGAGGTCCATAGATGTGGGTAGGATAAAAATTCGTCCCTCCAGCGCCTACAAACTTGTCCTACAGCCCACG